>SEYY01022651.1:32500-67500 GCA_009176605.1 Armadillidium nasatum | reverse complement strand
GCAAAAGGATTCTCTAATAAAGAAGCTATTATGTCATTACTGAAGTTCATTTTCACCAGTAAAATATTAATATTAATTTTCTACAGAAAAATGCACATATACATATATATATATATATATATATATATATATATATATATATATATATATATATATATATATATATATATATATATATATATATATATATATATATATATATATATATATATATATATATATATATATATATATATATATATATATATATATATATATATATATATATATATATATATATATATATATATATATATATATATATATATATATATATATATATATATATATATATATATATATATATATATATATTTTGTACTTGCACTTATTTATTTTTCTTTCTTTAAAATGAGCAAAATCTTTAATTTCTCATGCAATGTTGAGTCACTTCTTTTTAAAAACTAACAGCTCATTTTTTATTAAAAACACACAAATCAGTAATAAATTAATATTTAATAAATGATATTTAAACAAACTTTAGCACAAAAAACCAAAATTAAAGAACGTAGACTCAATATTAGGCTTTGATACGAAGAACAAAAAGGCGCGTATGGAGACGCCTGCCTCACTGACTCATACTGACTCTAGAGTCTTATCGATACACATAGTATATTTTTTATATTGTGTTACAAGTCAGTTTTCAGTATTCTATATAAATTATGAATTAAATAAATTGGGGCAAGAGATGATCAAGTTAAAATACATTATTATTATTATTATTATTATTATTATTATTATTATATTATTATTATTTCTGACAATGTAATTTAAATTTTATTTAAAAAAAAGGACTGCTTTAGAGACCACAATAGAATGAGTAGTATATATTTATACTGTGAAGAGTCGGCGTAGGAGAGATGATGCCTACAGTTGCCGAGAAGGAATATATTTTTTTGACCGAGAAAATTACGTTCTTCACTCAGCGCTAGTATGAAAAAAGGGAATTAGGTTCAAATTTACGTCGGCGGCTTTTAGTATGCCTTTAAAATCAATCATATATATATATATATATATATATATATATATATATATATATATATATATATATATATATATATATATATATATATATATATATATATATATATGCTAACTTTGTAATATTTTTGGGTTCAAAAAAGCAAGTAGGCGTTGCCTACTCTGCCTACCCTGAAAAGCCGCCACTGATATATATATATATATATATATATATATATATATATATATATATATATATATATATATATATATATATATATATATATATATATATATATATATATATATATATATTAGAAAAGAGTCAAGTATAGATAATCGGTATCGGTATCGGTAGAAAATGGCGACATCCAATTGATGACTAAATGACAATGTATTTGTCCAATTAATTATAATTGGAAATTTATGGAGAGACTCAAGAGGATTGATTAATGTTTAAACAATATTTTAATAAATGAAACATTTATATACAGAATAAGATGCCCTTAAAAGAATTATTACCCAAGGGTTTTAATATTTGGGAAGTAAATATTTGCATTACATAAATTTATAACTTATTTACTTTATATTTGTTTACATTATGCAAAGAGCATCGGAGTCGGAGCGTTTTGAAGTAGGAATTGAGTTGGAGATTTACAAGAAAAAGTCCCTTAATCATACTAGGAAAAAAATCCATTGTTCAACTCCTGATCTGATTTTTTTTTAATGATTTTATTGTCAAATTGAACTGAGTTACTTGAACTCCCGTGTAATAAAGACGATCTTGAGTTTGTGATATTTGAAGATAGTTTAAAAAAGGAAAATCAAATATTTACAGACCTCTAAAATGCCGATGTGGAGAGTTTTTCAGCATATCTTTCCTTTTGCTTTTCTTCTTCTGGGCATTTGTAAGAAAAACTATGACTGATATTTTTTGAATGTTTATTTGTTTTCCAAATATCGAAAAAAATAAAATTAGTGACAGACGAAGGCTTTGTTTGTTTTTAAAGATCTTATAACTGTATGCAAGATTATGTCGAGTAGATATATGAAGAAACTGAGGATTTGAGGCAAAGAAAACAAACCTGTTCTCCTTTCCCAAATTAAAAAGCAGAAAAGGGACAAAGGCAAGTAACACAAATGAATCATTTACTATTGGATGATTTCTTTTATTTGGAAGAAGAAATGAATAGCGGAATAGATACGTGGTAGAGTTATTTCAAGATCATTCTTGAGGAGTAGAAAAAAAAGTTGGAAAGAGAAAGGAAGAACTCTGAGAAACATACTATTAAAGGATATAAAATGTGAGAGGAAGACGTTTACAATATCTACAATAGAATAACCGGAGAAGAAATCAGAGAGAAGGGTAGATAGTGATAATAATAACTTAAAATTATAATAATATTAATAGTAGCAGGAAAATAACAATAACTTTAATAAAACACTTAAAATAGCAATAATTTAAAGTAATATATTAATGATAGCAATAATAATAATAATAATAATAATAATAATAATAATAATAATAATAATAATAATAATAATAATAATAATAATAATAATAATAATAATAACTAATAATAAATAGTAATAATCCTAATAATAATAATATTAAAATTACGAAAAGAAGACAACCAAGAGTCACATAGAAGAAAAACAAGATAACTAACAGAGAGTTCCTTACGTAATCTAAATTGGTGAACAGAGATAAGATTATAAGAAATGAGATGTTTCCAACTCTTTCTGCTGAGAATAGATTCTAAAAATATAGACAGAAAGGAGGTTAAAGAAATAGAAGGACATTAATATTACTTTTTCCGGATATATATATATATATATATATATATATATATATATATATATATATATATATATATATATATATATATATATATATATATATATATATATAATATATATATAAATAATATAAAATAAAAAAAAAAAAAAAAAAAAAAAAAAAAAAAAAATATATATATAATATAAAATATATATATATATAATATATATATATATATATATATATATATACATATATATATATATATATATATATATATATATATATATATATATATATATATATATATATATATATATATATATATATATATATATATATATATATATATATATATATATATATATATATATATATATATATATATATATATATATATATATATATATATATATATATATATATATATATATATATATATATATATATATATATATATATATATATATATATATATATATATATATATATATATATATATATATATATATATATATATATATATATATATATATATTATATATATATATATATATATATATATATATATATATATATATATATATATATATATATATATATATATATATATATATATATATATATATATATATATATATACTGGTTTACATTTATTAAGAGCAACGTTTTGAGAGAAACTCCCATTATGAGACTGTAATAATAAAATAATCACAATTTGCACAAAAGAAATAAGTTAAAAAATTCAATAAATACGAAAATAAATCTTCACATCGCAAATAATAGATAAGACTTATCTAACACTTCACGAATTAAAAGTTTACAGATTCGAACATTAACTAAAATTAAATAAATTCTTACAAGTCGTGTAGTTGGTTACATTAAAAATGACTAATCTATGATACCAGATAAAAAGAACAGAAAAAATATTAAATTTTTAAGAAAGGAAACGTTAAATAATAAAAGTGACAATGACAACAATAGAAATAATAATAATAACAATTGTAATAATAATAACTTAAATAATAATAATATTAATAATAACACGAAAATAATAATAATTGTAATAAAATACTAAAAATAGCAATAAACATAGTAAAAATGCATTAAAGACAATAATATTAATTTTAAAGAAATATATTAAAGATAATAATAATGATAATAAAAATAATAGTAATAATATTAATAATAATAATATTAAACACAATGAAAAATGATAACAATAATAATAATAACAACAATAATAATAATAATAATAATAATAATAATAATAATAATAATAATAATAAATAATGGAAATAATAATACCTAAGTAATATATATTGCGCGATCGACAGCAGATAATTAATCGACGGATAATTTTCGAATAATCGAAACAATTATTCGAAAATTTGAGCACTTCCGGTTCCCATGCTCTTTCTTGGGCACTTTTTTTAGTCGAACGATTATTCGATTGATATATTGATCGATATGTCAAAGATTTGAGCTTGAACTTCTGGTTCCCACACTCTTTCCTGGGCCTTTTGGGGTATTTAAAAAAAAGAAAAAAAACCCTCCCCCTCCAACAAATCCAGCAGCACAAATCACAAAAATACCATATTCAAAACCACAAATCAAAAAACACATTTAATTTCAACAGCACAAAACACAAAAACATCAAACTCAAGCACATAAGCATAAAATTCACTTAATTTTAACATCACAAATCAAAAAAACATCAAGTTCAAAGACATAATCACAAAAATCATTTCATTTCACCAACAAAAAGCACAAGAACACCAAATTCAAACATAAAACACAAAAACACTCAACCTCAGCATCAGAAATCGCAAAGGTAGCAAATTCAAAGACAAAAAAAAACATACACAATTCCAGCAACACTAAACACAGAAACACCAAACTCAAAGGCACAAATTTAAAAAAAAAACACTTAGTTTCACCAGCACAGATCACAAAACACCAAATTCAAGCACATAAATCGCAAAAATCACTTAATTTCAAGAACACAAATCACAAAAACATCAAATTCAAAAACATCAATCACACAAAACACTTAGTTTCATCTCAACAGATCACAAAGACATCAACCTCAAGAACATAAAATACAGCAACCAATTTCTGTAATTTCACCAGCACATATCACAAAAACACCAAATTCAAGTACATAATCACAAAAATCACCAAATTTCAACAGCACAAATCACAAAGACATCAAATTCAAAGACATAAATCACACAAAACACTTAATTTCATCACCATAGATCACAAAGACATCAACCTCAAGAACATAAAACACAAAATTCACTTACTTTCAGCAGCACAAAGTGTAAAACCACCAAATTCAAAATCGCAAAACACAAAATTCACTCAACTCCACCAACACAAAGCACAAAAAACATCAAACTCTAGAACATAAAACACAAAATTCACTTAATTTCAGCAGCACAAAGCACAAAAACAACAAATTCAAACACACGAATTACAAAAAATCAAAGCGCTACCAACTGAGCCATGACAGTTCAAAAAGAGATCGCAATGAGAAGGCTCATGAAATACCACACACGCAGACCAATTCATGGGACATTTCCCCCTCACCTACTGCACTTGGATTCAGAGGTAACAGGTCAACTTCAATCATCTTTTAAACACAGACATTATATATGCAAGTTTATTATGCAGCATATTTGCGATAAATTATATGTGAAATCAAGTCTGTTGAATGAGGATTCGAAACCGAGACTTCTAAGATGGTAAGTCAAAGCTAACAACTGAGCCATGACAGTAAAAATTTATACCATCTTGAAGGTCTCGGTTGCGAATCCTCGTTCAGCAGACTTGAATTTTACATTAAATCTATCTCGAATATGCGGTATATATTTACATATAATGTCTGTGCTTAAAAGAGAATTGAAGCTGATCTATTACCTCTGGTGAGAAGTGGAGTCAGACAGGGTTGCAACGTGTCGGCAACCCTACTCATTGTTGTACTTGACAGGGTGATTAGAAAGGTGGTGGAGGAGAGTGGAAGAAGAATTAGATGGAGACTGATAAAGCAATGGAAGATCTGGATTTTCCAGACGACATATGCTTGATGAGCTACTCACATAGAGAAAGAAAAGAGAAATTAGATAAAATGGAAAAATTTGGTAAGGAAATAGGACTAAAAATAAACGAAGAGATAACAAAAGTGATGGAGATAAATTCAGATACATATAAATCTAAAATTAAATGAAAAAATTCTGGAGAAAGTGAAGGAATCTGACTGTGTGAAGTCAATGGTGGAATGAACAGGATGATCGACAGAGAAGAGAGAAGGCAATATGTTGAACAAGATGTGGAAAAGCAAAATTGTCAGGTTATGTATTAGCAATTTAAGATTAGTTTTGTTGAATTGGTGCGAAACATCGAGTCAAGGTGAAGATGATATAAGGAAGCTTAGAGTTTTTCAGAACAAGTCTTTCAGAAGAATTAAGAATTAGAAAGAAAAAACCAAAGTGGAAGATCTAAATGGAATAATCAAAAGGATGAAATATTATATTTGGAAAATCTGCTGATAGGTCTCAATGAACTTGGGAAGGAATCTGTGAGACGGACACCGTATAGAGAGAGAGAAAGAAAAGACCTTCAAAAACATGGAGTACTATGGATGACGACCTAAAGGGGATGGGATGGAGTTGAAGAGAAGCTATAAAAAAGAGCTCAGGATAAAAGCTATTGGAAGGAGTCAGCAGCGGCCTTTGCGCTAGAAGTAAGTATTTATAAGTGTCTTACAGGAATTAACTTTAAAATTGAAATAACAAAAACTATAAAAATTTATACACACCAGGAAAACCATTCTACCTGAGAACAGAGGCTCAAATGTAGTACCATTATTTATTTTAAGGACATCTAAAAAAGGCAAAGAATACTCCTTTTCCGTTTCTAAGGTAAATCTAATATTATTTTATAGAAAGAATTAATAACTATTATTGATTTTATTAACTCTTTTCCTAAAACTTATGAAATAGCCTTCCACCATTGAGTAAAATATTTTATTTATATCGTGAGTGTGTGTATGTACATGTGTATGAGGTTATTTGGGTATTGTACGTAAATGTTCGCTTGTATTGCGTTAAAAAATTAAGAAAATATGAATTTAAAAGGAAAAGGAATTATTTCAGTTACAACTATGTGAAGAAGAAGAAGAAGAAGAAGGTTGTTAGTTTAGAATATATAATGTGTATGTATGTGTACATGTGTACATGTGTACGGAGTAGAAGTCTTTAAATGAATTACATGATTCAGCGTTTTAACCCCATGAATAACGCTAAATTTTTTAGAAATAAATTGTTTCACAAAAATTTTTCAATTTTTTTTAAGATGCAAAAAATTTATAATCTAAAGGTATGAAAATAAATTTTTAAAGCTAAAATATAAAAAAATGAAATGTGTAATAAGTTTTAAAAAGTCATAGTTTGAAAAACTACAGAAAATGTTGATATGAAATAAGCTTTAAAATAAATTTCTGCTTAAAGAAAACGGCATGAATATCCAAGAATATGTGTATGATATAATTTTTCTTAGAAATAAATAGAGTCATGAGATGGAAATTATATGATTTAATATTTATGTACTAATGCCTTCTCATATATAAAATCATATTAAAGTAATAGTTTATTATGTAATAAGAATTTTTATTTGTAAATACAAAAAGTTTTCTTATAGAATGACGTTGTAGATATAAAGTGAATTAATACTGTAAACACGTGATTATGTTATACGTCACATGAGATGAGTCATAAACATGAAATATCAGATATTGATGGGAGACGATATAAATATCAGTCACGTGATAATTTTATAAACCTAATGCCTGATTTAGGTGTAGTGAGTCAAAGTGAATAACAGTATATAAATTTAGCTAGTCATAAACAGGAAATGGATATTGAAGTGAGGAAACCACGTGATCAAGAGAAAATCTAGGGAGAGAAAACCACGTGAACAGAGATCGAAAATGGCTGAAACCATATGTTTCTATTGTATCAACTTTCATCAAATATGAAAGTATGTTAAATATATGAAACTTAATAAGCTCTATGACGTTACTTAGTTTAGAAAATAAATATTTCCATGAAATGTAATTCATGTCAGGACTTGGAGGCAAAGCCTTCAAAGGAAAGGTATGGCGTTATAAGAATTAATGATTGTGACGTCTCAAATATATAAACATATGATCATAATAACTCGAATAAAATGTTAGAAAGAAAATGTATGATGTCACAGTATTTACATTTCGTGTTTTTAATAAGGTTATAAATATATTTAATATTAAAAATTTATTTTTGAATGATTTAGTTGTTAGTGAATATGTAATGAAAGAAAATGTGTTTATTTCAGTTTATGAATTTCTGATATTTCATGTTTTATCTACATGCACATGGGTGTTTGAATGTATATACGGGTATTAATATGCGCGCGTGTGTGTGTGTATGTGTGTGTGTATGTGTGTGTGTGCGTGTGTAAACCAGCTCTCATGCAGTTTAAGTGCTTTATAGCATCAGGGTATAAAATATTCACATATATTTACAAAATAATAATAATAAAAAATTAATAATAATAAAAATAAAAATAAAAACAAAAAGAAAAAGGAAAAAATAAACTTTAAAAAAAATTAGGAAAAAGAATAAAAAATAAAAAAATTAAAATAAGAAAAAATAAAAAATATAATTTATAAAAAAAAATCGATAAAGTAATATTTAACACAATATAATCGTAGACGTAGGTTTGAATATAAGATGTAAATTAATAATTCATGCGAAATAATCGAAAGAGTAACATCGGTACTTGTGATACAACGAGTGCATGAACGAAGAAGTTGAAAAATTTTGAATGTCTTGCGATTAGGATAACGGCTAGAGTTGGTTACCATGAAAATTTCATAAATGCGGGAAGCATAGGGACGTCATCGATGTAGTTATGAGGGTTTGTATCTACTTGCGCTTGTGTTTCTGTGAGAAGAAGGTGGTAAAGGTTATATTTGGTAACAGCAATTACATAATTGTTATGTACAAATATCGCGTAATAACAGAGATTTTAATTAATTATTATTAAAATTCAAAATTTCGAAATAATCAATGATGTAAGTGTGGTGTAAAATATTACGTAATAAAGTTTTCGATGACGTAATAACCGTGTATATATAGTCATTATTATGTAAAATTATTGGGCAATAACTGTGATTATATAATTATTATGTAATAATGGTAATAAAAGTAATAGAAATACGATAAAGAAAGATATTTGAAGAAAGTAGTTATACAAATTTATTTAAATTATTATATAATATCAGTGAATATGATAATTATGTGACAATGTTTATAAAAATAATGGAAATATGATAAAGAAATTTATTTCGTTACAGTAGTTATAAAAATTTATATAGATTGTTTTATAATATCCGTGATTATATAATTATTATGCAATAATTCATACGATGTAATCAATGCTTTAATCGTAATATTATTCAGCGATTATATAATTATTATGTAATAATTTATTCGATATAATCAAATATGTAAGCGGGATTATATAATAAACAAAGTTGTATAAAAAAGTGTGATAACGTCATATTAATAGGATAAAAATATATGTATGTTATGTAATAACCACAAATACATAATGAGCTCACAATAATTTAAAGTTTGTATCCTTTCCCCGAATATTGGAGAAAGTTGATTTTCATTAACTAGATGGCAAGAAAAGAAATGACAGGAAAATTCAAAATCATATCCTAATTCTACTGACTATCCTAAATTCTTTGACTATCTAAACTCCAAAATAGAGCACATTCTCTCTTCTCTCTCCTTTTTCGAAAATCATCATATTAGGTGATTTCAATGTTCACCACCGCCAATGGCTTTCTTTTAGTTCTCATGATACAGCTGGTGAACGTGCCTTCCATTTCGCTATCCAAAACGACCTTGAGCAGTTGGTGCAGCTCTCTAATCGTATCCCTGATCGTCTTGGAGATTAATACAACATTCTAGACCTTTTTCTAACTTCTAATCTTTCTCCTTATACTGTTAAACTCTTTCCTCCTCTGGGTTCCTCCGATCATCTTCTTATCTCTGTATCCTCTCCTATCTCTTCAAGTCTTCCGCAAGAAAGACCCCCTTCTGTTGAAAGGAAACGTTTGTGGCATTTTGGTGCCGCAAGCTGGTCGGACTTGCGGTCGTACTTCTTCGATTTCGCGTGGAATGATTATTGCTTCCGTGGGAGGGGTCCCTCGGAGTGTGCTGAAAGCATAATCGAGGTGATTCTCTCTGGCATGGAGGCTTCTATTCCATTTTCTCTCCATTCTACTAAACCTAACAAACCTTGGTTTAACTCTACTTGTTCTTACGCTATCCGCCGCAGAAATGCAGCCTTCAGGGATTATCGTCGTCTTCAAACTCCAGAAACTCATGCAACTTATATTTCATTCCAGAATAGTGTAAAATCTATACTTCGTAACGCAAAAACTCTTTGTTTCCTCTTCCACAAGCTCTTTCTGGAATTTTGCAAAAAAATGTCAACTCTAACTTTGTTTCTTCCTCTTTCCCTCCTTTAGTATCTTCCGACGGCACAACTGTTGTTTTACCTTCTTCTAAAGCTGAACTCTTTGCTCAAACTTTTGCCTCTAATTCTAACTTAGACGATTCCGGAGCTATTCCTCCTCCCTCAACTCCCTCCAACTCATTTATGCCTAAAACTATAATTCTTCTAAAGACGTTATTTCTGCTCTCTCTGAGCTTAATACTAAGGAGGCTTACTGTCCTGATGGTTTTCCTCCTGTGGTTCTCAAAACTTGTCTTCCAAGCTTGCACCCTGCCTTGGTAAACTATTTCGCCTTTGCCTTTCTACTTCAACCATCCCTTCTTGCTGGAAACGTGCACTCATTAAGCCTGTGCCGAAGAAGGAGGATCCCTCTTAACCCTCCAACTACCGTCCCATTTCTTTGACCTCCATTCTCTCTAGAGTTTTCGAATCAATCCATAACAGGAAGATTTGGAAACATCTCAATTCTTCTAATCTTATCTCTGATAGCCAGTATGGGTTTCGTAAGATACGCTCTACTGGTGATTTCCTTTCCCTTCTCTCTGACTTTTGGTCCTTCGGCCTTCGGCATTTCGGTGAATCTTTTGCTGTTGCGCTAGACATATCGAAAGCCTTCGTAGAGTCTGGCACAAAGCTTTGATTCCAAACTCCCCTCTTTCGGTATCTCTTCTTCCCTCTGTGATCTTCTATCTAATTTCCTTTCCGGTCGTTCTATAGCAGCAGTTGTAGTCGGCCACCGTTCTTCCTTTAAATCTATTAACAGTGATCTTCCTCAGAGTTCTGTTCTATCTCCAACACTACTACTTTTCTACTTTTCATTAATGATCTTCTTTCTATAACTTCATCTCCTATCCACTCCTATGCTGATGACTCCACCCTTCATTACTCTTTTCAGTTTGAAAGGCGTCCATCCCAACTGTAGTTATTAGACTCGAGAAAGGTAGCCTTGGAGCAATTAACTTCTGATCTTTCACTTATTTCAAATTGGGGCAGAGAAAACATGGTTGTTTTCAATGCCTCAAAAACTCAGATCCTCTATCACTCCACTCGACACAATCTTCCACGCAACTATGATATCTTCTTCGAAAACACTCAACTCAGACCTTCATCTGTTCTTAATATTCTCAGTGTTTCTTTTTCTCGTGATCTTTCTTGGAAAGATCACATTATTTCTCTCTCTAAACAAGCTTCTAAAAGGTTGGGTGTTCTGAGGCGCCTTCAGAATTACTTCACGCCACCCCAGTTTCTTGCTCTGTATAGAAGTGTTGTTCGTCCCTGTATGGAGTATGCTTGACACATCTGGGGTGGCTCCACTCATACAGTTCTCCTTGAGAAGGTAGAGTCAAGGGCATTTCGACTCATCAACTCTCCTGCTCTTACTAACTCTCTCAAATCTCTTTCTGCCCGTCGAATTGTTACGTCACTCTCTCTATACTATCGCTATTACAACGGAGACTGCTCTTCTGGACTCTCTCGTAGCATATCTCCTCCATTAAGAAGAGCCTGGGGGACACGACTTTCTACACAGTCTCATCCTTTCTCTGTCCAACTCTCCGACCCCAGACTTAACCGCTATGCTAAATCTTACTTGTACTCTACTGGTAAAGTCTGGAACACATTCCCTTTATCTGTTTTCCCAACTTCCTTTGACTTGCAAACTTTCAAACGCCGTGTGTCTTAACACGTCGACCACCATTGACCAGAACAGTGTTTTCCCAACTCCGGTGGAATTCGGTAGGCCTCCGACCTTTGCCCACCAGAGATATATATATATATATATATATATATATATATATATATATATATATATATATATATATATATATATATATATATATATATATATATATATATATATATATATATATATATATATATATATATATATATATATATATATATATATATATATATATATATATATATATATATATATATATATATATATATATATATATATATATATATATATATATATATATATATATATATATATATATATATATATATATATATATATATATATATATATATATATATATATATATATATATATATATATATATATATATATATATATATATATATATATATATATATATATATATATATATATATATATATATATATATATATTTATTTTTTTTTTATACTTCGCTATCACCTTTCCCACTTTCGTGGGGTGGTGCCCGCCACAATTCCCTTACAAACATACCCATTCTTATCTTTTAACTCCTTTCATCACCACCCTCCATCTCACTCTGTCCTCCGCAAGTCTTCTACCCTCTTCTAAACTCAAATTCCTTCCACCCAAAATCTCTCTAACTCCATCCATCCATCTCCACTTTGGCCTTCCCCTCCCCTACCATCATTCACCTCGGATCTAAGTACCTTGCCCACCATTCTGTCCTAATTCATTCTACACACATGTCCAAACCATTTTAGCACACCCTCCTCCGCTCTATCAACTATACCTCTATTCCATTTACACATCTCTCTTATTCTGTCATTTCTAATCCTATCAATCCTTCTCAATTTACATATCGCTCTCAAACCTTTCATCTCAAAGACATTCAAACTTTTCCTCGCTCTAGCACTTAACATCCATGTTTCACACCCATACATTACAGAAGGTAAACACATACATTCAAACATTCTAATCTTTATTTCTTTTGAAAGTTTTCCTTTCTTCCATACTTCTCTTACACCCCCTAACCCTTTCATTCCCTCTACCTCTCTATTCTTTATTACTTTTCCGTCCCACCCTTACCTTCCGCTAACATTCCTAGATATTTGAATTCATTCACCTCCTCAAGTTTCCTTCCCCCCCTTCTACACCCCCCATTCATCCCTCTACATCTCTTCATCCCCACCTCCAATCCTCATAACTTTACTCTTCGCTGGATTAACTTTCAGTCTCAAGTTTGTACATTTCCCCTCAAACTCTCTCACAAGGATTCTCAACTTTTCTCCAGATTCTGCCACCAACACCGCATCACCAGCAAAAAGTAAAACATTCATATCCCATTCACCCTCCATATTTCTCAACCTAATACCTTTCCCTTCTCTCTCCATTTCTCTAACTACACCATCCATCAATAGATTAAATAACCATGGCGACATTACACACCCCTGTCTCAATCCCACCCCTATGTTAAACCAGTCCGAAAGTTCCCTCTTCACCCTTAGTCTTGATCTACAATTCGCATAGAAAGCTTTCAACCCCTTCAGTAATTTTCCTTTCAACCCCCTTTCCATTAATATTTCGAATAACTTTCTCCTGCATACTCTATCATATGCTTTTTTTAAATCCAGAAAACATACATGCCCCATTTTATTTTTTTTTTCACGCAATTTCTCTGCAATCAATCTCAGTGTGAATATATATATATATATATATATATATATATATATATATATATATATATATATATATATATATATATATATATATATATATATATATATATATATATATATATATATATATATATATATATATATATATATATATATATATATATATATATATATATATATATATATATATATATATATATATATATATATATATATATATATATATATATATATATATATATATATATATATATATATATATATATATATATATATATATATATATATATATATATATATATATATATATATATATATATATATATATATATATATATATATATATATATATATATATATATATATATATATATATATATATATATATATATATATATATATATATATATATATATATATATATATATATATATATATATATATATATATATATATATATATATATATATATATATATATATATATATATATATCTCATGCAAGATATTTTTTACTTTTGTACAGACTTCTTCTTTCTTTTTTGGTGGGAACTTTTGTAGCATACTTTCCGCTTTTTTGAAAAACCGAATTGTTGAGCTAGTGATTTCTTAATAGAACTTGTGCCATTATTAACTTACATTCATCATCAATTGTGTTTTACCTGTGACAATCACTTTTTTTATATCTAATTTTCTATTTCTTTTGGGGTTGTGTTTTTTTTTGTGGCTGACATATTCAGAATATACTGGAGGGG
The DNA here is from genome assembly GCA_009176605.1 of Armadillidium nasatum. Classification (NCBI taxonomy): domain Eukaryota; kingdom Metazoa; phylum Arthropoda; class Malacostraca; order Isopoda; family Armadillidiidae; genus Armadillidium; species Armadillidium nasatum. The sequence goes on along the minus strand of SEYY01022651.1, from coordinate 53,032 downwards.
CATTTTGTAAATTGTGTGTACTTTTTATTAAAGATTACGTAGGAAAAGGGAGGTATCAGATTGAAGAAACGTTAGCCTCTGAGTGTTTTTAAAAGTACAAAAAAAAAACTGTTGAGAAGTTTCTATCCATCAACAAACTAAATATCATATAACTTGTGTTACACTGACAGATAATTTTATACAGGTTGCAAAAGGGTCTTCTTGTGATATTGTTAAGCAGTTAGATAATAATCGAAAATACAAGTATATGAAACAACTTGAAATTAAAATCTGTCGTTGGCATTATTATAGGAAAATACAAATCTGGAGATATATTATCAGATGATAATGACAATGTATCCGATAGTAATTTTCGAGTATTATTGAGGTTTCGAATAGATACTGGAGATAAAACGCTTCTTGATCAATTGTCCTCTTTGTCAAAAGTTTCACAATATATTAGTCCATATATTCAGAGTGAACTAATTTATTTATGTGATGAGATCATAATAAGCAAAATTGTTAATTAAGTTAATAGTGCAAAATGCTTTGCAATTCTTGCTGACGAAACAACAGATACATCAAAAACAGAACAGATGACAATTTGCCTCAGGAACGTTGATGAATCATACAAAATTAAAGAAGATTTTTGGAGTTTGTCCCCGTAGAAGGATTAACTGGACATTTAATCGCTACTTTCATTATTAATTCTTTAAAACAAAATGGAATATGCTTTGAATACATGATAGGGTCAAGGATATGATGGCTCAGCTACAATGATGAGTGATGTTAAAGGAGTCCAGTCCATTGTAAAGGAGATCTGCACAACAGCTTTGCATGCTCATTGTAGTGCTCATGTTTTATTTAATTAAACCTAGCTATATTTCATGCTTCTAAAGTTCCCCTTGTTCAATTTTGCTTGAGTACCATAAAATATGTTGTAAACTTTTTCTCGTCTTCTCCAAAAAGAACCTGTGTTCTTAAAGATAATATTAAATCAGATCTACCTGATCGTAAGAAGAAATCGATTCTTACTCTCTGCGAAACAAGATGAATGCACAAAAATGATGCTGCAATGAGGTTTAAAGAGCTTTATTTAGCTGTGGTTCCTTCTCTTGAAAAAATAGAAGATCAAGCCAAACACATCAATTGCTAAATTCTGTTCTTGATGGACAGTTTAATGTAATTCTTTCAGTTCTTAAAATACTGTCAATACATTAGGAATTTCAAAACTATTTCAGACAGTTAACTGCGATTTAGCTGAAACATTGGATCATATATTCAATATAATAAGTTATGCAAAAATGGCCTTTAGATGCAGACTCAGTATTCAAAGATCTCTTTCATGAAGCCACTTGTCTTTTTTCAAAATTAAATATAACTATATCAGTGCCTAGATGTGCACGTTGTCAAATAAAAGTGTCTAAGTTAAATATTGCACTTTTTTATTCCTTTGTTAGACAAATTTATTAATGAATTAGAAGACCGGTTCAAAAAGCATAATGATTTGTTACTATCAATTAAATAATTTATTCCACGGTACTGCTGTGATGTATTTTCACTAACTGAACTTACAGCTTGCACAAAATTTTACGCAAACTTTCTCCCTAATTCTGACAACATAAGCGTGGAATTTGAATTTGGAAACAAAAATGGAGAGAGTTGAATGCTGATGCATTATCAATATACAATCCTATATTGTTCTCAAACATCTGGAAGCGTTTACAAATATTAGCAACGCTTCCAGTATCAACAGCAACACATGAGCGCACATTTTCTACTTTAAAGGATCTAAAAATCTACTTTAGAAACTCAATGGGACAAGATCGTACAACAGGCCTGGTTTACTTAATATTTACAGAGATATAGAAGTTAATTCCGAAGAAGTAATTTCTTTTTTCGCAAAAAAGTCCAAGAAGAATAGATTTCGTCTTGTGAAATCTGTCCAGTCTTTGCGGATATATATATATATATATATATATATATATATATATATATATATATATATATATATATATATATATATATATCATATATATATATATATATATATATATATATATATATATATATATATATATATATATATATATATATATATATATATATATATATATATATATATATATATATATATATATATATATATATATATATATATATATATATATATATATATATATATATATATATATATATATATATATATATATATATATATATATATATATATATATATATATATATATATATATATATATATATATATATATATATATATATATATATATATATATATATATATATATATATATATATATATATATATATATATATATATATATATATATATATATATATATATATATATATATATATATATATATATATATATATATATATATATATATATATATATATATATATATATATATATATATATATATATATATATATATATATATATATATATATATATATATATATATATATATATATATATATATATATATATATATATGAAAAGGGCTCTGCCGGTGAGTGGTAACGTTGTGTAAATATATATATAGGTTCAAGTTTACTTGAGAGAACTTTTTTTTCAGCGCTCGATAGTAAATGAATATAATATATATATATATATATATATATATATATATATATATATATATATATATATATATATATATATATATATATATATAATTTTGTATTTAAGTACACTCTATGTAGCCTCTATATTTTGGGTGTAAGCTCCAGTTTGAGGATTCACAAAATTTTTACTGTGGTTCAAAATAAGATTTTTAAAAAAATGTTTTTTTACGACAATTGATGAACTAACAAACTTAAATTTGGTGTTAAACCCAGCATTTATCTACGGGGGGCTCTGCCCTCCGTACCCCCGACCCGTGAGTGATGATGATATTGTCGACTACTTTTCCTGTCGACAATTTGGGGTATTTCCCCTTGTTACCAATTCGTAGAGTTTCAGAGAGAGTTCCCTCAAGTAAACTTGTGCTTCTATATATATATATATATATATATATATATATATATATATATATATATATATATATATATATATATATATATATATATATATATATATATATATATATAGATTCTGCTGACTATAGGAGGAGTGAGTTTATTATATATTGAACCTCGAGGTGTGTTGCTTCATGAGGCAAGAGAAGGAATAATATGCAGATATTTGATCAAATTTCCACATATCTTTTCAAGGTATTATTTGATACGAGAATTGTTACACTAAATAATAATAATAATAATGATAATAATAATAATAATAATAATAATAATAATAATAATAATAATAATAATAATAATAATAATAATAATAATAATAATAATAATATATAAATATATAATAATAATAATAATAATAATAATAATAATAATAATAATAATAATAATAATAACAATAATAATAATATAATAATAATAATAATAATAATAATAATAATAATAATAATAATAATAATGATAATAATAAGGTGATAGGGTGGGCTAGACTATTCCGTTTCACTCCGTTTCCCTTTGGTTCGTTCCTTTTCACGTTCATCTTCACAGAGGGTCTCTAGTGTCCCATTGACTCACATTGGAGTTCCTATGCTCTCACAACCTTTCCTGTTCTTCACATGTATCCTACAAATTTACAAGCTCTTACACTTACTTACAATACCTATTAAATAAATCAAAAGAGGGCGAAATATAAATCAGCCTAGGAGAATTCAAGAGGAGAGGATTCCAAATATAGCTCCTCATCCACTCCTTCCCCATCACCACTTGGGAGTTGGTTGCCTCCGATAATGGGGTTGGTGTCACCAAGACCTCTATGTCGAATTGCTCTGGTGCACTGTCTTCTTTTTTCATTAGATTCTGCAACATTCGGGGTCTTTTGTTTAATCTCCACTTTGTCGAACACCATCATCTCCTGTTATTAACTCAAATTCAAATTCAAACCCTACTCTGTTTCCCCCTACTGTTTCTATCCTCAATTTTCAGCTAAAAGCGGATGTTGCGAATATGTGCGCAATGATGTTGTCTGTTCTCGTGTCTCTAATTTGGAGTCTTCTGAATTCTTGACTTTATGACATAAACTTTCTTGCAACTCTATAACTAAATTCATTTGTTCTGTCTACTTATCTCCTAACTCTACAGACTATCCAAAAAATTTCGAATATCTTAACTACAAAATAGAACACATTCTTTCTTCTTCTCCTTTCTCCCAAATCATCATTTTAAGCGATTTCAATGTTCACCACCGCCAATAGGTTTCATCTAGGTCTTATGGTCCAGCTGGTGAACTCGCCTACCAATTTTCTATCCAGAATAACCTTCAGCAGTTGATGTATCTCCCTACCCGTATCATTTATCGTCTTGGTAATGAACCCAACATACTTGATCTTCTCCAAATTTCTTATCCTTCTCCTTACACTGTTAAACTCTTTCCTCTTCTGGGTGCATCCGATCACCTTCTTATATCTGTATCTTGTCCTGTCTATTGAAGTCTTCCGCTAAAAAGGCCTCGCTTCGGAGAAGAGACTTTTCTGGCATTTCGGTGCCACTAGACTAACTGGTCTAACTTGCGGTTGTACTTTTCTGATTTTAAAAGGAATGATTATTGTTTCGTGGGAGAAGTCCCTCCGAGTGTGCAGAGCGCAAAACCGAGGTGATTCTCTCTGGCATGGAGGCATACATTCCATATTCTTTCCCTTCTACTAAGCCTAACAAACCTTAGTTTAACTCTGCTTGTTCTCGTGCTATCCGCCGCAGGGATGCTGCCTTCAGGGAATACCTTCGTCCTCAAACTCCAAAAACTCACGCAACTTATATTTCATCCCGGAGTCGCGCGAAACCTATTCTTCGAGATACTAAAAACTCATTTCTCCACTGCAAATGCAATAATCTTTCTGGTTCCTCTTCCTCTTGCCCTTTCTGGAATTTTGCAAAAAATGTCAACCCTCTCTTTGCTTCTTCCTCTTTCCCTCTTCTTGCATCTTCTGACGGTTAAACTGCCGTTTTCCCTTCCAATAAAGCTGAACTCTTCGCTCAAACCTTTGCCTATAATTCAACCTTAGACGATTCCGGAGCTGTTCCTACTTCTTCAACACCCTCCAACTCATTTCTGCCAAAAATTTTAATCTCTTCTAAAGACATCATTTCTGCTTTCTCTGAGCTTAACACTAAGAAAGCGTACGGTCCTGATGGTATACCTCCTGTGGTTCTCAAAACTTGTGCTTCCGAGCTTGCACCCTGCCTTGGTAAACTTTTTCGTCTATGTCTTTCTACTTCAACCTTCCCTTCTTGCTGGAAACGTGCGCTTCATTCAGCCTGTGCCTAAGAAGGGGGACCAATCTCAACCCTCTACCTACCGTCCAATTTCTTTAACCTCCGTTCTTTCTAAAGTTTTCGAATCTATCCTTAACAGGAAGATTTTTGAAACATCTCAATTCTTCTAATCTTATCTCTGATAGCCAGTATGGCTTTCATAAGAAACTCTCTACTGGTGATCTTCTTTCCCTTCTCGCTGACTCTTGGTCCTCCACTCTTCGGCATTTCGGTGAATCTTTTGTTGTTGCGCTGGACAAATCGAAAGCTTTAGATAGTATCTGGCACAAAGCTTTGATTTCTAAACTTCCCTCTTTCGGAATCTATCCTTCTCTCTGACTTCCTTTCTGGTTGTTCTATAGAAGCTGTCGTAGACAGCCACCGTTCATCCTATAAATCTATTAATAGTGGTGTTAATCAAGGATCTGTTTTATCCCCAACACTTTTTCTGCTTTTCATAAATGACCTTCTCACAATTACTTCACCTTCTATCCACTCCTATTCTGATGACTCCACCCTTCTTTACTCTTTCCATTTTGAAAGTCGCACCTCCCAACAACAGTTAATAGACGTAAGGAGGCTGGCCTTGGAGCAACTAATCTCTGATCTATCTCGCATTTCAAATTGGGGCAGAGAATACATGGTTTTTTCCAATGCCTCAAAAATTCAATCCTCCATCTCTCTACTCGACTCAATCTTCCACACAACTATGATATCTTCTTCGAAAAAACAGCTCAAACCTTCATCTCTCCTTAATATTCTTGGTGTTTCTTTTTTTCGTGATATTTGTTGAAAAGATCACATTATTTCTCTTTCTAAACAAGCTTCTAAGAGGTTATGTGTTCTGAGGCGCCTACAGCATTTCTTCACTCCATCCGAGTTTCTTGCTCTGTATAGGGATGTTGTTCGGCCCTATATGGAGTACGCCTCACACATCTGGTGTGGTTCCACTCATACAGCTCTCCTAGAAGTGATGGAGTCTAGGGGTTTTCGCTTTATCAATTTTCTTGCTCTCACTAATTCTCTCCTGTCCCTTTTTTTTCACAATCTCTATACTATCGCTATTACAAAGGACACTGCTCTTCTGAACTATCTTGTCTCATACCTCCTCCATTGAGAAAGGCTCGTGGTACTCGTCTTTTTGCACAGTCTCATCCTTTCTCTATCCAACTCTCTGACCCCAGATTTAACCGCTATTCTCATTCTTACATGTACTCTACTAGTAAAGTCTGGAACACACTTCCTTCATCTATTTTCCTAACTTCCTATGACTTATACACCTTCAAATGACGTGTATCAGGTTATGTCGACCTTTAATTTGACCAGGTTCTCGACTTTCCCTCTAACTCTGGTGGAATTTTAGTAGTCCTCTGGCCTTTGCCCACGAGAGGTGAAAGAAATATAATATATATATATATATATATATATATATATATATATATATATATATATATATATATATATATATATATATATATATATATATATATATATATATATATAATAGTTTAAGAAATTATGAATCATTCCTTCCCTGAGCAGTGTAAGTGAGTAATTCTTTACGTTTATTATGTACAGTCGTCAACAGAAGTTCGTTCCTATTAGGCTGGAAATAAATATTTATATAAAATGGAAATCATTTCATAAAAGCTCAATTTTGAATAAAAAGAAAATAAAAACATTGAGATTGTCTTAATTGAACTGTGATTGGCTGAACCTGAAATGATCCCCATTTTATATAAACATTTATTTCCAGCTTAATAGGAACGAACTTCTGTTGACGACTGTACCTTCTGGCTGCAACACTTGTTTAATCTGGTTCAGTTGGAAAGATTCTGTGTTTTCGAGAAGTTGAAGCAATTTTTAGGTACTTTTGTGGTTTGGTTTTCTCAATTATTTTCACAGCAAATATTTGAGGTTTTTGCTATATCTGTGGACAGTTAACAGTGGAGAAAACGGAATTGGTCTTTAATAACCAAGATTACATAAGCTTATTATTATTTAGGCTGTTAATTTGGTGACTAAGCCCTGGGCTCTCCGCATATCCTGCGGAAGAGGTCAATTATATTTGATTAAGTTGACGAATGGGGAACAAAGAACTGTGTATTACTTTCTCAGCTCAAATGATTTGGATTTACCCAACTAGTCATGCAGGATTTTTATTTTTGCATGATTGAAATAGATATTTTCAAATAAATTAAAATCTAATTCCTTCTGCAGTACTTTCTACATCACATGATCCTGAACTTTTTAACTAAACCTTTTAAACTGAACCTTCAACGTCTTTCAATCCATCCTACAGTCCACTACATAAAAACAGACCACATCTAATTAAGCAAATGAAACTAAATGACTTAGTCAGATATTTCAATCTTAGTTTAATTTTTATGGTCCAGGCTACAACAGTGGAACTTACTTGCCCCAAGTACTAGAATTTCAGTGTACAAAAAAGGCATCAACGCCTTTCAGGGTATTTTACAATCCAAGTTCCTTGTGTTATGTATAAACGTTGCCAGATTGGTAGCAAAACTTGAGTTAGAGCGTATTACTCAGGAGTTGAGATTTTTCATTGACTTCTCAAAAACAAGTCTGAAAGCTGTGTTGCTAAATAGTGACAACACTAAGCTACCAAAACCAGTGGCACATTCAGTGAACATGAAAAAGACTTACGAAAGCTTGTAGCTGTTGTTAAGTGCTATTCAATACAAAAAATATTGTTGGAAAGTGTGTGGAAATTTAAAAAACATTTTCGTTCCTACTGGGGCTTCAGTGTGGATTTACTCTAACTGTTATTTCCTTTGTCTATGGGAAAGCAGAGTAATTGAAAAACACTATCTTATGAAAGACTAGCATATTAAAAGGATCTACATTCTAGGGCAAATAAATGTTATTAAATACACCCCAAGAACATATAAAGTTAGGTCTGATGAAAAATTTGGTGAAAAGTATAACAAAATGTGAGAAGGTTTTACTTTCATACGGAGCAAATTCCCAGGTACAACCGATGCAGGAGTGAAAGAGGGAATATTCGTTGGTCTCCAAATCAAGAAATTTTTGAAAGATGATAATTTCATGAAAAAGTTGAATGCTTTGGAAATTGCTTCTTGGAAGGTCTTTGTGTAAGTGGTTGGAACTTTTTTGGGGAATAAAAAATAAAAAAGAATTAGTAAAAGAATTTCTGCATAGTTATCAAAGACTATGACGGATGACTAATGTCACTCAAAATACACTTCCGCCACTCCCATTTGATTTTTTTTTCTCGAACACCTTAGAACATGTTTGTGATGAGCAAGGGGAAATTCTCTATTAAGAATTCGTACTATGAAACAAGGATACCAGGAAAGATGTGACCCCATTATGGGAGACCACTGCTGGATGTTGGCAAGAGAAGATAATACACATCATAAGAGAAGGGAACGAATATTTTTAACTTTGTTCTAATGTTATTTTAAGGTAATTCATGAACATATATATATATATATATATATATATATATATATATATATATATATATATATATATATATATATATATATATATATATATATATATATATATATATATATATATATTATGTTTCCTCTGGTGGGCAAAGGCCGGAAGGCCTACCAATTCCCACCAGAGTTGGGGAATAGTCGGAAATATCTGGTCGCTAGTGGCCGACGTTACCCGATACACGGCGTTTTAAAAGTGTGCAATTCAAAATAAGTTGGGAAAACAGATAAATGGAGTGTGTTCCATAGCTTACCAGTAGAGTACATGTAAGATTGAGCATAGCGGTTCAATCTGGGGTAGGGGAGTTGGACAGAGAATAGATGAGACAGTGTAGAAAGTCGTGTCGCATGAGCCCTTCTCAGTGGAAGAGTTATGCGAAGTGAGAGTTCGGAAGAGCTATGTCCGTTGTAATAGCGATAGTATAGAGAGAGTGACGCAACAATTCGACAGGAAGAAAGAGATTGGAAAGGGTTAGTAAGAGCAAAAGAGTTTATAAGACGTAAAGCCCTAGACTCCACCTTATATATATATATATATATATATATATATATATATATATATATATATATATATATATATATATATATATATATATATATATATATATATATATATATATATATATATATATATATATATATATATATTATATATATATATATATATATTATATATATATATATATATATATATATATATATATATATATATATATATATATATATATATATATATATATATATATATATATATATATATATATATATATATATATATATATATATATATATATATATATATATATATATATATATATATATATATATATAATCCGTAGAAGGGTTCTTGAATTGGAAACCCTGCTGGAGCCACATGGCATTCTGTTGGGGTACTCCTAAATTGCAGGAGCAACCAACCAAAATAAAGCAATGCCAACACGGGCTCAACAACTGTTGCGACGAAATTAGTAATAATAAAGCAGAAAAAAAAGTTTCCGCACGTCAGAACTCGAGCCCACAAATAACAGAATCGCCGTAAATAAAATAATTTTCAAGCTTCGAATCACTGTTGGAACTCGGTATTTATTGCATCCACAGAAATGTGATTGGAACTCCTACTGGGCTACATTGCATTCTTTGTCTTATCATTGCTAATTTTGTTTTGTCTCAATAGTTGTTGTGTTAGTGTAGGTGTTGCTTTAATTTGATTGGTTCCTCCTGTAATCCAGGTGTCTATCGGCGACGCTGTTATCAGTGGGTTCGAATCCTGGTGTGAGGAAAATGTTTTTCTGTCTATATATATATATATATATATATATATATATATATATATATATATATATATATATATATATATATATATATATATATATATATATATATATATATATATATATATATATATATATATATATATATATATATATATATATATATATATATATATATATATATATATATATATATATATATATATATATATATATATATATATATATATATATATATATATATATATATATATATATATATATATATATATATATATATATATATATATATATATATATATATATATATATATATATATATATATATATATATATATATATATATATATATATATATATATATATATATATATATATATATATATATATATATATATATATATATATATATATATATATATATATATATATATATATATATATATATATATATATATATATATATATATATATATATATATATATATATATATATATATATATATATATATATATATATATATATATATATATATATATATATATATATATATATATATATATATATATATATATATATATATATATATATATATATATATATATATAATATTCCAGAAGAAAATATAATTTTCATTCAGTGAAATTTAAAATATTTTATTTCTTATTAAAATATATTTCTTCATCTGTTTTAACCCATGTCATTTTACCCATTTCAATATTTTTTTAGCTTTACAGCGTATAATTTTATAAAATTAGGGAATGTCACTTATTTGTTACTTCTGTCTCAGTTAAATGGTGGGTGATTAACAGTTTTTAACGCTACATTTTATCATCACAGTGGATTTAATTAATAAGAAACAAAGAAATTAACTCATGTGACAATAAAATTAAAATTTGTTAACTTGTATTATTATTATTAATGCTCCTACCTAATTGGCTTTAATTATGATCTCTTTGTTAAACCCGAGGTGATTATAGGAATATTGCATTATTTTTATTTGCAGTATTGAAAGATTTTCTTCCAGCAAAAGTCATAACGTTATACTATTTTTGTATTTAATGATTCAACCGCAGATTTTATATATGCTTCGTATGTGTCAGGAACTAGTAAAATTCTATGATCTTAGGATTCTATCCTATTCAGGGACTGAGAGTGTGTTCTGCTTAGTTTGTATTTAATTGTAGAGTAGTAGCTAGAGCTGCAAGTCTGTTAATCCTTCTTTAGTTAGGAAAAGCCTTAAATTTGTTAAAATTATTTAAATGTACGAATATACAGAACATGTTACTGCGATTTTTTTTATATGAATTTTTAATCTTACGTCTGCACTCAACAGAGGGGCTGGCTTAGATAGACATTTTCTCGTCTTCTTCTTCTTTAATACTTCTTCCTTGAAATTAACATTGCCAATTATATATTATTATTATTTATTTTTTTCAGAATACATTGGATGTATAATTACTTTATAAAGCATTGCGTATCTCACCAAAGCCATTGTTCCGGATACTCAGGATTTGCGATTGACTTCCAAGGAGAAAAGATTTGCAAGGAGAATGTTTACAACTTTGGTCATGTTTTGCCCACATTTCACCCCCTTCTAATAGGGATTTGGGGGTAATCTGGTTGTGTTTTTTTTCTTAGTACTAAAAAATTTTATATTGTTTGATTTTCCAAAAGTATTTCTTTAAGAACCGTTCGAAATAAGGGCTCACACTTTAAAAAAAATTAGCCTTGAAATCTCTATTTTATTTCCCTCTTTAGCATTTGTGTACCCTGCTATAAAACCTAATCATCTTTGTTATGGGTTTATAAATCTACTAATAAAATGAAAGCTGATGATGTCTGAAGTTTTGTTCATTTTTGTGCAAAAAGGATTTATAGAGCAACATGTGGTGCTAATATCTGTTTGAAAATATTTTAATATTGAAGTGTATTGCAAGAAACCATTAAATTCAGATGCATCAAAATCCTAACATCTGATCATCTATTTGGTAGTCCAAAATTCAAAAGTATGATCCTATTTAATTATCGATATTTTTAATGTGACCTCAAAAGATTGACGTTTTTGGAATTTTGTGCTCACAACGAAATCATGCATTAAGTGAAAATTATGATCAGGAGATTATATCATTACTTGGTGTTATATTTTCTTACCTGATTGCGCAAACATTGTATCTTTCAGCACAGCAGAGATAAGAAAAAGTTTTATATATTATCTCTGAATTCCTGAAATTTGGCTTTTTAATTAGTTGAATAGATGCCATCACCAACTAAGGCCAAAAATTTGCTTATTTTCTATGACATTACAATATAATATAGTAGTAACAGGTCTTTAACGCAGCTCGAGTAATTTTAACCCCTTACAAGAGACGAATGTTATTGTTGGTGTGTCCCACTGTAGGTAGGATGCCTTACCCAACAATTGAGTGAGTAATTAACTACCTATACTGTTTCGAAGAGGGGTGAAGCCCCCAAAAATATTTTCGAGGTGTAATATAATTATTAAAACTCGTAAAAAATTATGCGAGAACCCTTTGATGAGTCTTCCTCTGAAGGGAGGAGAACTATCCCTACTGCGAATAGACGGGAAATTATCAGACTCTGAAAGCATCACGTCCCATTTTTTCAGTCTGTACACTTGAGTTTGACAAAGCCTTTCATTTCGTTTGTGTAGAAACCGATTTGCATGATTTTCTCATTTCAAATAGGTACTTTTCCTCCAAGCAGCAGATACAAGGTTCTTCAATGTAAATTTCAAAAGTGGTTGTATCAAATAAAAAGTCTTCACTTTCATTAAATCCAAACTTAACTCTACGCACTCTCTGCCCTTTAGATGTTTCCCCTATATGGGGGTCTCTTAATTGCTCCGAACTCCCACCCCCTTGATCCGAATCCGCAAAGTTTAAAGTAATAGAGTTTACCGCCGTTGCATCTCCTTGGCACTGATCTTCAGATTTCATTGATTTTATCGTTACAATAATGTCTGATTTCCATGACAGAAGAGCGTTCATTGTTACAAATTCTCTCCCCATTCTCTCCGAACATTTTGTGAGCATATGCTCTGTTTTACCGCATTTGTAACAATTCCTGGGCTCTATGTGTTTGGTATTCCACCGGGAACAACGATCGGGACATTTAATCATCAAATGCTTATCACTCCCAAAAATCAAACATAATCCCAGCCATCTTCTACATTTCAAAAGAATTTAGGGTTCTTTTTAAAAATTTGCATGCTTTAGTCTGAAACTGGCTTTTATCATAATTAAACGATGGCTAATTGGATCTTATTGGTAATTGAGTCTTAACGACGTTGCTATATCTTTTCATTTTTAGAGCTTCGAAATGGCTTAAAGATACTTCCTCATCCCTGGAAAACATTGACCTGTTCGTTTTGATCCCTTTCCTTCTTTCCTGATTAGGATGACTTATTCTCGTTAATTCTCAACCAGCTCCAAATGATAAACACATTTCTCCAAAATCATCTGACAAAGAAACTGCACTAAATAATTAATTGTTTCAGTCATTTAAATGGATGAAATATGGTTAAGAAAAAATACTACTTTCTATCTCCAGTGTTCAAGCCCTAAACTACCTTCTGTTTTCCTTGTATTTGAGAGTCTAAATAAAAGATCCTCAACAGTCATGATATCAGAAGCTCAAATTTGATTATTTAAAAGTGATTGACCTGGTTCGTTGCTGGGGATGCCACTGTATTAAGTTCTTAAATGAATGAAAACACTGAAGATTTTGAGTTTATTTACAAAGAAGAGAAGAAATGTGCTCCAAACTTTGTTGCCCCTTTTCGACGTAAATTTAACCAAAAAACACTGAAATCCTTGCAAATGAAACAATTTCTGCGATTAACCTAAACGCGTTACAGACCCAAACTAAGCCTGAGCTGACGACAAAATAAGAAGTAACTTAATTGTTTCAAACTAAACAACTACATTTTCCGTCCGTTACGATATATGTACTGTCTTGGCGCGGAAGTAACACTCTTGCTTACCATCCAAGAGGTTAGGGTTCGAATTCTGGTATAGCAGACTTTAAAAGTTGAATATATGTATATATATATATATATATATATATATATATATATATATATATATATATATATATATATATATATATATATATATATATATATATATATATATATATATATATATATATATATATGCGGCTCCGTAGCTCAGACGATCGAGCACTCGTTTTGCAAGCGAGAGGTTCTAGGTTCGAGGCCTGGTTCGGGAATAGAGAAATTTGGGCAGTTCTCTCTTGCGCTTAGCTCCGACCACTTATGCGCAATAAGTACATCTGCGGAATGCCTACTGCGGATGGGATCAAAGTCTGCATCCGTGATAGACCTGGCCAGTCAGCAGATGTTTGCCGTCGGCCCGTGAAGCCCTTGGTTCATCCTAGAATGAGCCTACTGAAGGGGTTTAATAACCCTTTCTGAGGGTGGATTTTGAGTTTGATTTTGAAATAAATTAATATCTCTTCATTTGGGAAAGGAAGAAGGCAACCAAATTTCAATTCGAGTTTGGGAAAATTCCTAAACCAGAGTCAAATTAAAGGCCAAGAAATTCTGATACAAAGCATTTGACACTGAACAAGTTAACGGAAATTGGAAAAAATAGGTAAAGAGAGTGAGTTTTAGACATTACAAGATTATATATAAGAATGAGAGGATCTGCTAAATCTGGAATCAAAGAACTGGAGAGAAAAAGGATGACACTGTGTAGAAATTTGTGCCCACGAGTCCTTCTCAGTGCAGTTTCAATAGCGATAATTTTAATTTAATATAATTTTTCTAAAATTCTATTCAGTAAACACAGACAAACTGAAGAATGTTAGTGAGATCAAAAGTGAGAGTAAGGGAGATCATTTTCATGGAGAGGTAAGTGAGTTGAATATTCTTAAATATGTTAAGCACATTTCATACAAAGGCGAGAGATACCCTTATGAAGAGCAAATAACTGAGATGGCATGAAGAAGCTTTGAAGGTTCCTCAGAACACTTAAATTCTTAAAAGTTTGCTAATAAAGTGAAATATTTGATTCAAAATTAAATATCACGAGAATAAGAAATATCAAGATTATTATTGTCAAACGAAGATTTGAGTTGTGCCTTTAAGAAGAAGTTACAGTTGTATGGAAAATTAAATCGAGTAGAAGGATCTGAGTTTTCGAACGGTTGAAATAACCACGTTTTATCTGCTCCTATTAGAAATTAGAGAAAGATCGAAGGTTAGATCCTCCAATGAAATAACTCCTAGCATGAGTTAATTGTTATTTAGTTGGACGTCCTTCAAAATGAATTGAGTAATGATTAGAGTGATTGGCATAAAAATGGATAGTGAGAAGCAATAGAGAGTAGGCCATTAGTGAAAAGTAGAAAGTGATTTAAGGATAGGACATAACCCTGTGAAACACAAAAATTAACCGATTTATAGGATGAGCGATGGCTGTTTACAATAGCTGTTAGAACAAACTGCGAGGAAATAAGAGAGAAGGCCACAAATAAAAGAAAAAATACAGAAAGATTGGAATTTAGAATTCAAAGCTTTGCGTAAGACTCTATCGAAAACTATTTGCTTTTTTATCACAGCAAAGAATTCACCTAAATGCTGAAGAGTAGGGGACCAAAAATCAGAGAGAAGAAAACAGTGGGGCGTTTTTCAAGAAAGTCATACTTATGATCGGAGATAAGAGTAGAAGAACAGAGATGTTTCCAGATCTTCTTGTTAAGGATGAATTCGAAAACATTTGAAAAAGCAAATGTTAGAGGGGTGAAAGGGGTTCCAATTATTGAATAAGGTTGAATAAGCTTCAATTTCCAACGGTAACGAGGATCGAAAATGAAAAAGAGGGGAAATAGTTCACCAAGTCAGAGTGCAAACTTCGAAGCACAGGTTTTATGAACCACAAGAATGATACAGACAGGACTATACGTCTTCTTAATGCTAAGCTAAGATAAACCTAAAATTACTATTTTTAAGATATTATAAAGTAAGGCTTAAAGAGGTAGCCAGGGATGAAGAAAGAGAAATATCGAACGTATCATCTATCATGGAAGTAAAAACAAATTTTTTAGCGAATAGTTAAATTTTAGCAGAAGATATGAAGATAGGAAAGGAAAAAAGGCAATGTTTGAGTTTACATTATTTGGCAAAACGTTGAAAAGAGAGCGAGAAAGAGGAACCAGAATGATCTTTGCATTTTGTATTGAGAAAAGAGTTTTTAGTGTTACGGAGAGAAAAAAAAGATTTTTCATGATTCCGGAATGAAATATAATTTGCATGACTTTGAGGAGATTAAAGAGAATTGTAATTTATGATAGCAGTCACCTTGATCAATATAAATTTAAACCAAGATTTGCTAGTTTCAGTTGAAGAGAAGTAATATGAAATATACTTCACCATGTCAGACAGGATTTCCCTGGTTATGTTCTTTCCGCTTTTCGATTGACCCCTTCCAGCGAATGCGATTATCATTTCACTGGAAATCAAAGGAGTACTATTGCAAGTATTGCCAATTTGAGGCACCCTTATGCCAAAAGAGGCCGTCGTATGTGCGGATTTGAAAAGATAGAAGAGGACACAGAGATAGGGTGATCAGAAGGACCCATAAGTGAAATAAGTTTAAAAGAAGAAATAGAAGTTAGAAAGAAGTTTTGAATGTTGGGTTCATCTTAAAGATGATCAGGAATATTCTGAAGGTTGTTTTAGAAGGAAATTCACAGACTTGTATCATAAAAACTAGAATAAAGCCATTGGATGTGGTAATATTGAAATTCCTAAAATGAATATTTTTGAGAAAGAAGAGGTGAGAATGTGTTCTATTTTAGAGTTAGAGAGTCGAAGCATTTTAGGATAGTCAATAAAGTAAATAGATAAATAAACATAACAAATGAATTTACTCATAGTCGTAGAATGGTAAGAGAGCCTTAACCTAGTAACTAGAAAAGCAAAAACAAGCGTCTTTGCCCCCAAGTGCACAACAACCATCAATCGCTGAAAATTTAGGATTGAAACACTAAGAAAGGCAAAGTAGGGTTCGTTGTGGGAGTGCTAAAATCGCTAGAGTTTTAGTCAAAAAGCAAAGGGTGAGATCTTTAAAAAAATTGGTGGTGTTCGAGAAAGTGGAAATTAGAAATAAGACTGCGAATGTTACAGATATTAATTTAAAAAATTAGATCGTTGACCAAAATGAACTGGCAATTTCGTGATGGAATCAACCCTAACACTGAATGCCGTAAACTCTCAAATGCTGATTGGGGAGGGGTGGATGATTTTATTGAAGCCGCACCTCTTGGCTTCTTCAAAGCTTAATTATTTTGCACAATTTGGAGAAAGTTTTTTGAAGGGTATTTGCGATGTGTATATAATGGGTTGTCTACTTTTTCTGTCTCGGAATGATGCCAAAAAAAATCAAATATAACAGTAAATTAGACCTTCATACTCTCCAATTTGAAAAGAGAAGCAAAAAGAAAACAGGATATACTGCTTTCAGGTTTACCGGATATTCCCATTAGATATGTATCACGTGAATTAAATTTGTCTTGGAGAGTAGGTAATGATTAAATTAATTAATATATTTCCCATAAAAAAAGTCTATATATACAAACACTAATATTAAAGAAATTAGAAAGAAATATGAAGGGAATGAATTGAAATAAAAATTTAGTCTTTTAAAATCTTAGTTGCCAAAAGTTTTTGTTAAAGGTAATTAATATAAATGATTCATCGAAGTGGACTCTAATTCTTCCACCGTAATGAAATGAAAATAGATGTTAGTAAGAGAAGTTAATGCTTAAAACAAATAAATGTGATTTTTTTTTGTGTGTGTGTGTGTGTGTGTGTGTGTGAGAGAGAGAGAGAGAGAGAGAGAGAGAGAGAGAGAGAGAGAGAGAGAGAGAGAGAGAGAGAGAGAGAGAGAGAGAGAGAGAGAGAGAGAGAGAGAAAATTGATTTTTTAATAAAAATAGAAGTGAGCAAAATTAATACTTTACAACATCTTCATAGAGTGTGGTTGAATCAAAGTTTATTAGTAAATTGAAAAAGTAATAATTGATGCAAATATATCCAACCCGACAGATTTTTTTTAGGTATATTTCCATCACTTTTATTATGGGGAGAAATGATATCAAACTTAAGAGAATTTCTGAAAAATTCATCATTTAACATTCCATTTAACAATCCAGTTTTTAACTTAACCAATGTTATGTGCAATGCAGTTTAAACAATAAAGAATAATGAAATCATGATAAGCTGTTTTAATAACTATATTATGAACTTTCCAGTATGGTAACAAAAATAGTACAATCTGCTTAATTTTCAGGATCTAATTTCCGATAAGCTATTATGCACATTTTTTTTGTACATTCCATTTTCTATCTCTTCAACTAAGACTGTAAAACTTTTTTTATTCTTACTCTCTTACTACTTCATACAATTCGTCACAGGGATCCCGTTTTTAGGAAAAACAGTTGTCGTAAAACTTTAGAAATTAATGTATACATTTTTCCTTAATGGATTACTTGTTTACTTATTTGACGTATCAAAATCTAATTTTTCAGATTAAAATTTTTCTTCTTCTTCTTCTTGCTCATTCTGGAAATTTGATCAAATGTTCACTTTTGGCAAAAGAGATATTTGCTAGACTTTCCAGAGGTACGATAAGAAGAGAAACCAGTAAGATAGTTGAATATTTAATTGATTCTGAGGCTTTTTTTATCATATTTATTTTTGCTTCTGCAGAAACTTTTGGTCATACTTTTTTCACTAATTCTCCTTTAACTATTCGGGTGTCATTCCTTCTTTTCCACTACTCTCCAATTCATTGATACCTTCTAGGTAATTATTTCCAATTTCTGATTTCTGCTCTCTCTGAACTTTATCTAAGTAGAAGCACTCTCTGACCTCATTACTCATGAGACTCTCAAAACATGTGATGATTCTGATCTTGCAGCATGTCTTCTTAAAATTTTTCTTTTATACTATTAGTCTTTTACATATTATATTCATTATGGAAAAGTACGTTTCACCACCTAGTGTTGAAAAATTGGGACCAAGTCTCAACCACTTGACAATCGTATCGATTTTACCAGGTTTATTCCAGTATTTTTTGGGATCTATTCTGAGTAGGATTTGAAAATATTTTAATTTTTCTAATATTCCTTTAGGATGGAAAGGGTTTTGGGGCAGTCGTAAGTTGCACCATCTCCTTTTGGACATATTGGGAGCTAGGATGTGCTGGAAAATTACCCTGCACTTTAGAAGTAAATATTTAGTCCCTTTCTCACCTCTTTCATACGGAAAGTACTTCCAGATCTCTTTCAACTCTACACAGAAGTCTCTAAAAGGCTTGTCACGTAGGCATTCAGTTTTTCTTCACACTCCTACACCCATTAAACAGCCACATACTCTTTTTCATATTCGACCATACATGATGCAGCATAGGAAAAAAAACTGTTTGCAACTCTTGAATTCCCAAAGACAGTTCCTTGTCCTACTCCTTGCATTATCATCCTTTGGGAGTTGGTGGACTCTGGTAATTGGTTAGCGATCCACATGGAATTAAGGATTTGCCGACTTGCATTGATATTTGATCTAGTCTTTTTTCATTAATTTCAATAACATTAATCGGCTTTATTCTAATTTCCATTTTACTGAAAATCATCTTTCTTCTTTCAGAACTCACTCAGGTGTTGAGCGCTTTGAAACCAAATATTACTCCTTTTACTCGTACTGTCTCTATCCTTAGGTTTCATCCAAAGGAGGGGATGCTATGAGCAAATGCAAACAAGTTATTTGCTATCGTGTTTCTAAATTAAAATTTTTCAAATTTTTTAATTTAACTCTAAATGGTCTACGACTGAATTTAGTTTTATGTTTACTTATCTGCCATCTATCGTATTTTCTTTTGTTGTCAAAACTCAAAAATGATACATGTTCTCTCGACTTTTCTTTCCTCAGAAATTTTCATTCTTCTCAAATTCAATTGTTTGCCACACACAGTGGGTTTTCTCTAGATCTCCAGATTCAGTTGATTCTCGTTTTTCATTTCTTTATTCACAACAGTCTTAAACTGGGAGGTACAATCCCCATCCGCACCCATAATTATCATGGAGAGGTGCATTGTACATAAAAGACCTGTTCTCAAGCTCCAGTCATTTTCTTTATACTGTTATACTACCTTCACCTCAGGTATCTCCGATTGCTCTGCTAATCTCTTTATATTTATATATATATATATATATATATATATATATATATATATATATATATATATATATATATATATATATATATATAAATTTATAGGAGGGTGCTTGGAACCCCTACTGGGATTACTATGGCATTCTGTTGGGCGCTCCTGGGCTGCAGGAGCAACCAACCAAAGTCAAGCAACGCCAACTTGGGCACAACAATTGTA
>SEYY01022651.1:17500-22500 GCA_009176605.1 Armadillidium nasatum | reverse complement strand
TGTGGTGCCAAATATATAAGGATTCTAAAGAATGGAGGTCAGGTTCACATTCAGAGTCCAAAATTATAAAATTTGAATCCTGTATAGGATGATACTTTTGAAGAGAATGAGAGTTAAGGTTTCTCAGAAAGACTTCTCGTTGTCTTTCCTATGTAGGTGGTGTCACAGCCTCCGCACTTGTATTTGTATATCATTGATGAACGTAAAGGTAAAGGAAGTTTTCCTTTGATTGGAAGAACTTTCCAATTTTATTTCCCATTTTTAAATATGAACAAGGGGTAATTTCATTTTAAAATGCATTTAATTCTGCGTTCAATTTTACAACTCATCCTCCCTATAAAATGTAATTTCATATACAAGTATCTTTTGGTACAGGCAATACAGTAAAGGATTTTTGAAGAAATTTTAAATTAAGTTGATTCTTCAATACCTCATCAATTACAAATCCTGGGAATTCATTCTTTAGAAATAGGGGCTTTAGAAGGTCCAATTCATTCGAGAATTTAATTAATGTATGTAGATGTGATCTTGTATGCTCTATCGAAAAGTGTTTTAATTAATTAAATTGATTTTATATACATTTGGGATAAAAGAACTGAATTTAGTAGTTAATCCTGTGAATGTGGGTTTCCTATTAAAGCTTGTTTGATATTCGTTGCGTTCCTTATATATTTTTATATCAAGAAATGCCAAGGAGGCTTCTTCACATACATTATAAATTTGATATTTGAATGTTTAGAATTGATATACTGTAAAAACATATCAATTTAATTTCTGAATTTGAAAAGTAAAAAGGAATGTCTACATATAATATATATATATATATATATATATATATATATATATATATATATATATATATATATATATATATATATATATATATATATATATATATATATATATATATATATATATATATATATATATATATATATATATATATATATATATATATATATATATATATATATATATATATATATATATATATATATATATATATATATATATATATATATATATATATTATATATTATTTTTTTTTTTTTTTTTTTTTTATTTTTTTTTTTTTTTTTTTTAAATTAGGTCCCTCCCATAAAGGTATCTCTTATAGAACTTTGGAACATTTGCAACATCCCCTATATTCGGCCATTAACTCTCATTCTCTTCAAATAAATCGTCCTATACAGGATTCAAATTTTATAATTTTGGATTCTGAATGTGAATCTGACCTCCATTCTTTAGAATCTTTATATATATTTGGAACCACACTAAATTTTAATGAAAACTTGCATTCAGAAAATATTTTGATACTGAAGTAAAATTTTGTACTTTGTTCGTACTTTTTACTATTTATTTAAAAATATTAATTTCATTCATTTATTTACTGATATAACTTTTATGTAATTTTTTTTATTTTATATATGTCGTAATTTTATTTTATATTTTTCATTATGCTCATAGCCTTAATAATGGGTGAAGCGTACTTTCTTCCTAGATTAGTCGGCTATAAATTATGTTTAGATACGCAGAGAAATCAAAATTTCTTCCAATGAAGAAATTTCAGCATTGAGAGTCACTTTTGTGATGAACATATTTTCTTCCAAATTTTCTTCAATGGACTAAATTTTCTACTTCAAATTTTGAAATATTTTTGAACAGTTTACAATAATTTCTAAAATTGATATTTTTATTTTCCTAATCCGACGAATTTTTGGTTCTTCGGCAAACAAGAAAAGATTCCCCCTCCCTCAACTGGAAAAAAAACCGAAAGACTCACAACAGAATAGTAATTGTCACAAATAAAACACACTCCTTCAAAAGTTTCTGTCAACAAAAACTCTTCGAACAGTAACCATTGATCATCAAGTAAAAGTCTCAGTTTCAAATTTGAAACTGTTATCACTACACAATAAGTTTAGATTCTCTGAAAATATTCGACATAGTCTACAAAACATCTAACACGTTGTTCCACTTAATAAAATAACCCTCCAATTACAACTGATAAAATTTTGATATTTCTTCCTCTTTGAATAGGGATTCACTAATGAGTGGAGCAGTTTAAACAAAACAAATTTTCAACACATAATAACTTAATATAAAAAGGTAAAATTATAATCAAAACTCACAGGTTTACCTGAGTATTCACCAATCGAAGAGTTAAGAGAGGCAAAGGAATAATGACTTTGGTACATTCCTGGTCCAGCACCGGTATTGGAACTATTCACAGAACCTAAACTTGTTGACAAACCTGAAGATTGAAGAGGAGACGTTGATCCTCCAAGCTGACCTAAACCTTGTCCGAAGCTTTGCGGAAAACCTTGTCCAAATCCTTGGCCAAAACTTTGGCTTAAACCTTGACCAAGAGATTGAGAAAAAGATTGTGATATTGACATTCCTCCTTGTCCAAGTTGTCCAAAGCCTTGACGGTTTAAAGGATTCGTTAGACCCAGGGTTCCTGTTCCCATACCTACAAAATTTTGGAAAAATCTATTTTAAAAACGTTCTTAATTAAATATTAATGATAATAATAATAATAATAATAATAATAATAATAATAATAATAATAATAATAATAATAATAATAATAATAATAATAATAATAATAATAATAATAATAATAATAATAATAATAATAATAATAATAATAATAATAATAATAATAATAATAAATAATAATAATAAAAAATAATAATAAATAATAAATAATAATTATATAATAATAATAATAATAATAATAATAATAATAATAATAATAATAATAATAATAATAATAATAATAATAATAATAATAATAATAATAATAATAATTATTATATATATTATATATATATATATATATATATATATATATATATATATATATATATATATATATATATAATATATATATATATATATATATATATATATATATATATATATATATATAATGCATGGGGGTAATAAAGGTAATTAACTTATTTGCATTGTGGTCTTTTGAGTCGTAACAAATCGGTCTTATTAAATGTTCTTTTAAGAAAAGGAAAAAAAATGACAATCTTTTTTTTTCAAAATCAATTTTTCTCTTTCTTGACCCTGATTTTTAAAGATCTCAAAAAATTTTTGTTTAAATTTTCATTCAAATTTTTACTTTGTCAAACCTTCAAGCTGACCTAAACTTTGCCCAAAGCTTTGTGGAAAATCTTATTACGAAAGATTTGGAAGATCTTCATCCTTATATTAAAGAGTTTTTCTTTCATTTGAATTCGATTTCTTCATTTGTGTTGCAAACTTTTCTTCAAAATTATGTTAAAGACAATGAATGCGAGAATACGAACCGGGATTCGTCTTTATTTAAAATTTTATCTTTTCTCAAGAAATTTAATTCGTAAAAATACTTTTTACAAGTTAATAACCTCTAATAAACTATTTTAACTTTCATACCCTAAACCACTAACCTAAATTTGAACTAAATTCTTCATTACAAAGCGTCACTGCAACCACTGCTGCTACTACTACTACTACTACTACTACTACTACTACTACTGAAATTTCTATTATTCATATTTTAGTTACTACTTCTACTCTAACTACAACCCCTTCAACGATTACTACTGCTACTTATAATAATAATGATTATTATATTATTATTGTTATTATTAAAATCATTATTATAATTAGTTATTTTATTATTATTATTATTATTATTATTATTATTATTATTATTATTATTATTATTATTATTATATTATTATTATTATTATTATTATTATTATTATTATTATTATTATTATTATTATTATTATTATTCAATAAAAATTTTCCATTTAATATCCACAGTTGTGAAAAGTTATTTTTGAAGAATGTTTTAATTTCTCTAAAATTATCATTGAGAACAATCTACAACAGAAGTAGAAAATATATTTATAGTCATTCCATAACGTCTTTCGTCTCTGTATTTGAAACATCTTCAGAGGAAGTTATTCCAATTAAGAATGAGTAAGATTTAGTTTAAGTATATATATATATATATATATATATATATATATATATATATATATATATATATATATATATATATATATATATATATATATATATATATATATATATATATATATATATATATATATATATATATATATATATATATATATATATATATATATATATATATATATATATATATATATATATATATATATATATATATATATATATATATATATATATATATATATATATATATATATATATATATATATATATATATAGATGTAAATAATTCAAATAATGTTAAAGTTTGATCGATAATTCATTAAATTTTATATTAATATCAGGTCTACTGATCTTAATGTAGAAAGCCTTCGCTATTTTCAATTTTTGTACTTCACACGATGAATTTAAGGTTGCAAAATGTTTCGAGATGTTACATAATGGTTAATAAGTCATGTGTCACGTGGATATTAAAGATCTTGGATATTAAATGAAAAACTTTTAGTAAATCAAAGGTGAGTGAATTATTATTATTATTATTATTATTATTATTATTATTATTATTATTATTATTATTATTATTATTATTATTATTATTATTTTATTATTATTATTATTAATATAATAAAGTTAATAGAAAATCACAGAGACTAAAGTATTCAACCTTTAAAGACATTATTTTATATTGAGAAAAAAAAATTTAATAATTAAAAAAAGAAATTACTGATACAAATAAATGTGAAAAAGAAATTAATTCCAATTAAACATTATCGAAATTAGTTATTGCACAAACTGTTATTGAAATGTGCAAAAATAATTTGAAAATGTAAGATTACATAGCAAAAATCTTCGACTTTAGTGAAAATATAATATTTTTTTCCAATTTCCAATGTAAGGTAAATTACCGAATTTTACTCTACAGATTTAGAACAGAAAAAAAAAAAGAAAAGAAAGAAAAAAAAATTCCTCTTCCGTAGTTTTAACCGCTCGAATCTTTTCCAATTCAAAATAGACACAAA
>SEYY01022651.1:7500-10000 GCA_009176605.1 Armadillidium nasatum | reverse complement strand
TCCCCTGCTCTACAAATAGACTGATAGTTATTGATTATAGAAGTTCAAATTTTTTTTTTTTTGAGAAAAAAAATTTATTAAAAAAAATTTTTTTTTTTTTTAAAATTAGATATTGTTTAGAGGAGGGATCTAAAACTTTTATTTAGAACACTTTTAAAAACTAATTGTTTGATTTGAGATACAGCCTCTCAAAATTTGGAAAATTTGAAATTTCGTCGAAAATTCGGCCATTTTCGATAAGCTGTATCTCGAGACAAATAGATTTTAAAAGTTTTTAAAATAAAAGTTTTAGATCTACCCTCCTTTAAACAATATCCAATTTTCAAAGACGTCCAATCCATAATTTTTTTTGTTGTGTAAATTTTTTTGCTAGAGTTAACTAAGACAAAAGAGTCAAAAAATTTTTTTAGCTCACCGTAGATTAAACATACCTTAAATTTTAAAAATTACTCCTAAACTTTAAATTACTCGTTAGGAATGGACCTTCTATCATTTTCAGAGAATCGGAGAAAATAAAAATTATTTCAACAATGGATCCAGTCGATAAGTGGAACCACCCCAGATGTGTGAGACGTACTCCATACAGGGGCGAACAACATCCCTATAGATAGAAAGCATCTGGGGTAAAGTGAAGAAATTCTCAAGGAACCTCAGAACACCTAACCTCTTAGAAGCTTGTTTAGAAAGAGAGGTGATGTGATCTTTCCAAGAAAAATAAAAATAAAAGAAACACCACGAATATTAAGGAGAGATGAAGGTCTGAGTTGAGTATTTTCGAAGAAGATATCATATGTGTGGAAGTGTGTCGAGTTGAGAGATGGAGTAGTTGAGTTTTGGTGGCATTGAAAACAACGACGTTTGCTCTGCCCCAATTTAAAATGCGAGATGGATCAGAGATCAGCTGCTCCAAGGCTACCCTCCTTGCTTCTATTAACTGTAGCTGGGAGGGACGTTTTTCAAACTGAAAAGAGAAATGAAGGGTGGAGTCATCAGCATAGGAGTGGATAGGAGATGAAGTAACAGAGACAAGGTCATTAATGAAAAGCATAAAAAATGTTGGGGATAGGACAAATTTTTGAGGAACACCACTATTAATTGATAGATTTAAAGGAAGAACGATGGCCTTCTACAACAGCTGTTATAGAACGATCGGAAATTAAGTTAGGGAGAAAAATAGATTCTGAAAGAGGGAAGTTTGGAAATCAAAGCTTTGTGCCAGACTCTATCGAAAGATTTCGATATGTCTAGCGCAACAGTAAAAGATTCACCGAAATGTCGAAGAGCGGAGGACCAAGAGTCAGAGAGAAGGGAAAGGAGATCACCAGTAGAGCGTTTCTTACGAAAGTCATACTGGCGATCAGAGATAAGATTAGAAGAATTGAGATGTTTCCAAATCTTCCTGTTAAGGATAGATTCGAAAACTTTAGAAAGAACGAAGGTTAAAGAAAGGGGAGGGTAGTTAGAGGGTTGAGAAGGGTCCCTCTTCTTCGGCACTCGCTGAATAAGCGCACGTTTCCAGCAAGAAGGGAAGGTTGAAGTAGAAAGACATAGACGAAATAATTTACCAAGTGAGGGTGCAGGCTCGGAAGCACAAGTTTTGAGAACCACAGGAGGGATACCATCAGGACCGTATGCCTTCTTAGTGTTAAGCTCAGTGAGAGCAGAAATAACATCTTTAGAAGAAATTACAAATTTAGGCATAAATGAGTTGGATTGGTTGAAGGAGTAGGAACAGTTCCGGAATCGTCTAAGGTTGAATTAGAAGCAAAAGTTTGAGCGAAGAGTTCAGCTTTAGCGGAAGGCAAAACAGCAGTTGAACCGTCAGAAGGAAATAAAGGAGGGAAAGATGAAGAAGCTAAGTTAGAGTTGACATTTTTTAAAAAATGCCAGAAAGAGCGAGAGGAAGAAGATTGTTGCATTTTAAGCGGAGAATGAGTTTTAGTGTTACGGAGAATAGATTTTGCGCGATTTCGGGATGAAACATAAGTTGCATGAATTTCTGGAGTTTGAAGACGACGGTAGTCCCTAAAGGTAGCATCTCTGCGGCGTATAGCACGAGAACAAGTTGAGTTAAACCAAGGTTTTTTAGGTTTAATAGAAGGAAAAGAATATGTCAGAGAGAATAACCTCAGTGATGTGCTCTACACACTCAGAGGGACTCCTCCCACGGATACAGAAATCATCCCATGAAAAATTAGCAAAGTAAAACCGCAAGTCAGACCAGTTAGTGGCATCGAAATGCCAGAAACGTCTCCTCGCTGAACGTGATCTGATGAACCCAGAGCAGGTAAGAGTTTAAAAGTGGAAGTACAAGGATAAAAAGTTAGAAAAAGATCAAGTATGTTGGGTTCATCACCAAGACGGTCAGGGATACGGGTAGAGAGATGCGCCAAATGCTCAAGGTTGTTCTGGATAGAAAATTGGAAGGCGAGTTCACCAGCTAGATCATAAGAACTACATGAAAGCTATTGGCGGTGGTGAACATTGAATTCACCTAATA
>SEYY01022650.1:0-7500 GCA_009176605.1 Armadillidium nasatum | reverse complement strand
AATAATATTCCGCAGAACAATTATATTCCACAAAACAGTCAAAATTACCGTACATTCCAATGTTTTAATTGTGGACAAAATGACACATACAAAAACTGTCCAAAAATACCAAAAATTACATGAAAAGGTATTCAAAAAACTAAAAAAAGAGGCTCATTTTTAATACTGGTATTCTGATAATCCCTTCATAAATATAAAAATAATCATAGTTCTTTAGCTTATTTTGATGATGGGTCAAATGTCACTATTATATTTTATGATTTTTACTTTTAATTACTAGTAATGGACCTATTAAATGGGAGATTAAAAAATTCATCTTTAACCTTATCCAATGTTACAGGAGAAACATTGAAAATACTCGGAAAAACAATGATGTTTTAAAAATTGGAAATATTCAACATGTTCATGAAGAACATATTTTAGAAATTTAAATCCCGAACAACAACTAAAACTTTTACAAACGATTCAAAAATATAAAAATGCATTCGCTCAAACCCCAGATGATATAGGGCTTTGTAAACTTATGAAACATAACATAGATGGAGGAGAAAATAAATCAATTTATACTCCACAATATCGTTCACTCTACAAAGAAATAATGCAAGAACACATAGACAAAATGTTAAAACTTATATTAACTGAAAGTTCTAATAGTCCACGGTGTTTACCTGTTATTCTAATTGAAAAATCTGACAACTCATATCCATTTCTATTTGACACTCGTCGGATTAATGCCATAACAAAAACAGAAGTCATATTGATTCCTCGAATTAAGGATATTTTATCTTCTTTAAATTGTTCAAAATGTTTCTCAATACTTGATAATTTAAAAGGTTTCAACCAAATTTTAATAGAAGAAAAGGATAAATAAAAAATTAGCTTTATTGGACCAGACAAAAACACATACCAACACATCAGAATGTGTTACGGGTTAATTAGAGCACCTGCGACATTTTGTAAAACTCTCTCCTTCTTATTTTCTAATGTGTTAGGAAAATTCGGTCGCATATATATGGATGATCTTATTCCTTTTAGTCAAAGTTTTGAATAATATATAGAACATTTCGAACAAATATTAAAAATTTATCAAGTTTCCGGTCTTAAAATATGTACATTTGTCCAATCCTCTTTTAAATATCTCAGACATATTGGTCTAAATTGACCCAATAAAAACTCAAGGAATGATAGATTTTCAACCTCCAACAAATGTGAAACGTATTAAAAGAATAGTTGGAATGTCATCCTATTACAGAAAATTTATTCCAAAATTTTCAAAAATTTGCTCACCTTTAATAAATTTTTAAAAAAATACTCAAAATTTATATTGACAGATCTGGAAAATTAAGCATTTTTGAAAATAAAAAAGCTTTTATTTCTTCAACAATACTTACCTGTCCTGATTTCGATAAACATTTCAACTTACTTACAGACGCTTCATATGTCGCAATCGCATCTGTTTTAACTTAAGACACAGATGGAAATGAGATGCCTTTAGAATATTATTCCCGTAAATTATCTTCTCCTTAATAAAAATTATTGTGTGACAGACAAAGAGTCATTATCTTTAGTAAATTCAATAAAACATTTCGATTATTATTTATTTGGTCATGTATTTACAGCCATCTTAGACCATTCAGCATTAGGATATTTATTTAAATTCAAACCAGCGACTACACGCA
This sequence comes from Armadillidium nasatum, assembly GCA_009176605.1. NCBI lineage: Eukaryota > Metazoa > Arthropoda > Malacostraca > Isopoda > Armadillidiidae > Armadillidium > Armadillidium nasatum. The sequence goes on along the minus strand of SEYY01022650.1, from coordinate 5,821 downwards.
TAGCATGATGGGCTTCATTACTTTCGAAATTTGAATTTGATTTAAAATTCAAAGCTGGAAAGGAACACATCGTACCAGACGCCTTATGCCGAAGAATTAATGCTGTTATGAAAGAAACTTCTCCATCAGATATCTCACTATTATTGAGTTCAGAAAATATCAGTAAAGAACAACTAAAAGACGAACTTTGGATGAAAATAATTAATTACTTTGGAAAACGAAACATCGAGGGAATTCCCACAGATATTGATTTATCTAAATTTGCTATAGGAAATGGTTGTCTTAATGGACCTTTGTTCTTTTCCGATGATGAAAAATATTAGAATCGGAAAGGTTTCTCCGCCTTTCTTTACTTATAAGTTAAAAATGAAAATTAGAATTTTTTAATGATAGAAAGAAATGCATATAAAATATTTTTGAGCTTCTTTTTTATTTCTTTAATAAATTATATATATTATATATATATATATATATATATATATATATATATTAATATATATATATATAATATATATATATATATATATATATATTATTATTATTATTATTATTATTATATTATTTAGTTTTTCTGTCGTACTTAGTTTGACTTATCATAACCTGAGCGACCGAAGTTTTACCGTGTGATACAGGCCTAACCGATTGATAGAACGTTGCCGTGGCACACAGGTCTACTGCCTTATTACACCATATATATATATATATATATTATATATATATATATATATATATATATATATATATATATATATATATATATATATATATATATATATATAATATATATATATATATAATATATATATATATATATATATATATATATATATATATATATATATATATATATATATAAATTAATTTAAAATTTCTTTTGCAAAAATCACTAGCGATGAAGCGCAATATTGTAAAAAAAATACCTATTTTTAAATTAAAAACTAAAATTGACAATAAAATACCAACCTTTACGATCTAAATATTTTTTCATCATCGGAAAAGAACAAAGCACCGTCTTAATTACATACATAAAAATAAAAATAATAGATCTTATTTAGAAGCAGTGGTAATTACTAATTCCTTAAAGTCAATAGCTTTAAAATTAGTATATAACTCTCAATAAAATTTTCACTTTGGATTTGGGAAAACTTTTATAGTTTTCCCAAATCCAAAGTGAAAATTTTATTGAGAGTTATATGCTAATTTTAAAGCTATTGACTTTAAGGAATTAGTAATTATAAAAAAGGCTGAAAGTTTATTTTTTTTTTTGACAAACATGTCACAGGATATAAAACACTATGCACAAAATTAGTTAACTTGCCAGATAATATCCCCCAATAAAAATATAAAATCCCCACTCAAAATTGTAGCTCAGAAAAATCACCTGGATTATGGATAGGAATAGATATTTTAGGTCCTTGCCTAAATCGAAGAACAGTAATAAATAATTTTACGTTAATTAGGTTTAGTCAAACCCACCCTATAAATAATATAAAGAAAGAAACCATAGTTAACTGTTTGATATATTATGTTAATAGATTTTCAGCCCCTCTCCATATTACGGCAAATAATGGAACTCAATTCCATTCACACTTGTTTAAAGATGTTTGTAATTTATTTGAAGGTAAAATTCATTATACTACAACATTTTATCCACAAGGAAGCGGTTATATAGAAAGAAGTAATAGAACTATAAAAAAAGCCATAGATTCTGCTTTAGAAAATCAGTCATTTAATGAATCGAAGGATATTTGTCTTTTATAACCTTAGCTATGAATGTTTCATTCCATTCCAGTATTCCTTTCTATCTTTTTTTATTTATTTTTTTTTTGGGGGGGGAAGAGATGCTGTTTTACCTCTCTCTAACATAATAAATAAAGCTAAAAGTTGCATGCCAGAAAATAAAGAAAATTTGATATCAAATATGAAAAAAGAATATGATAGAACATATAACATTCATGCTAATAATCAAAGGAAACAACGGTGATTCTACAAACCACATAACTTTAAGAAATTCGAAGTAGAAGATGCAAATTTTCTAAAGAATAAGTATCGCCATGGAAGAGGAAGTAAATTGAAAATGAAATGGGTCAGCCCATACAGGATAAAGAAAAAACTAACAGAGGTTAATTATGTAATAAAATTTATATATGAAAGACATTAAAGAGAAAAATATGTACACTTCAATAGAATTAAACACTGTAACTTAACAATCTTCAAATTTCCACCTGATGAGACTAATAAAAAACCTAATTTGACAGGTAGCGAAGAAAATACTGAACAAAGTGATTCAGATTCAAATGAATATAATAATGGATACTCAAGGTATATAACTAACATCCCTAAAAAAAGATTTAATATTAATAATAATATAATAATAATAATAATAATAATATAATAATAATAGTAATAACTTCCAGAGTTTTTATAATTTAAGACCTAGAAATAGCATAAATATTGTAGAAAGAGTTCAAAAAACACCTTTTGGTTTTAAGTTAAGAAATATTGTCGCTTTAATGTTAATATTTTTAATATTAAGGTTGTTTTAATGAAAGGGTATTTTTAAATATTATTTTATAATTGTTATTTTATAAAAAATGATTAATAAATTTAGAATTAATTGTTAAGGGCACATTAAACCTGTAACTCGGAATAAACATGTTCGATAAATGTTGAACCTGAAGGATGGAAGACTTCTAAACGAGGTACTTTTATGATATCCTGCGTTGGTAGAATAGTAATTTTGCCAACAGCCTTTGTACTAAGATTATTTCCTAGGAAAACTTAGTTAGATAGGTACGATTTTAGAATGTATTGATGAAAGGGACCAAATTAGTTAATTATTAGGGAAAGAGATGGAGATTAATAAAAGAATAACTATGAGTTTTGTTCATTCTTGATGTTTCTTCATTTTCTTTTTTTATTATATTTTCAGAGATTTAATAGTAAAATGAGTGATAATTTAATATTAACTGATTTAATACCTGCAGACACTTTGCGTTGCCTTTTGGCCAAATGTGTGAATGATAGATTTTCAGGACAAATAAATCTTGAATTTTTATTTGAACGAAAGTTATATAAGATTCTTAAAAATCAAATGATTGATGAAATCTTGATAGGCAAAAAAAAAAAAAAAAAAAAAAAAAAAAAAAAAAAAAAAAAAAAAATTGAGATTATTTTTATAAATACAAGGATACCTAAAAAATTTAGTTAACCGGTAGAAACAGCTTGAATAATCTAAGAAGACTTCTAGAAAAATAAAAAAAAAATATTTTCTGTATATTTACAGTTGATCGAAAAGAGATATTTTAGTGTCACAATAAACGATGATATAAAAGAGTAGGAAATCTATATAAAAAACCAGGAGTGGTTGAAAATTATTCTCACAAATTTAGAGATTAAACCAAAGAAGGAAAATAATAAATACAGAAAAAGAAAAAGTTTAAAAAAGAAAATAAAAATGGAAAATTATTTTTCAAAGAATAAGGGAAAAACTAACAAATTCCTCTTAGAAGAGATAAGATCACTAATGGAAAAATTAAATATTTTACTAGAAATAAAATCAAATGAAATTCTACATGAAAAAAGGAGATTTATTCACCTCCTTTGAAGAATTTTCCTCATCATGTAAAACGGAATTAACTAAGCCTTTACACTCAAAAAAATGTAAAAAATAAAATTTATCATCTAGATAACGAAGAAAAGCCCTACTGGGATGTAAACCTAAGCCAATGTAGTAGCAAATGCGGTTAGGAAGATTAATTTTTTTTATCATCTTTTTTATATTTTTATTATCTTGACAAAGGTAATAAATATAAATTAATGACGTATTAAATTTTAACGAAATAAGTTTTGTATTGTGTAAATAATTATGGAATGTTTAAAAAAAAAGGAAAAAAGAAGATATGTATGAAACTTAAAACATTTCAAGGATTAAAAGAGAGAGCAATATAGGAATCTGATCAAGCCTTTAAATATTTTGAGGCTATCTAAATATATCTAATTTTTTGCGTAATAACGTGTTTTTTATTATTTTTTATTATTACTGAGTATAATATACCAAAATTTGATATAAAAGATCTTAAAATATTTATTTGTGTTGTTTAAATATTAAAATATTTATTAAAAATAAAATATTAATAAAATTTACTATTAATAAAAATTAATTTAAAATTGAAGAACTTGTTTATGTTGCCTAATATTTATTTTTCTATTGTTATTTTACCAATCAATCAAAAAACATTTATTTAATGTTTTGTATTTTAATAGTTTATTTTCTATGATTATTCTAAACACTTTTATTAATGTTAATATTATTTATTATTTGTATTTTAAATTACAATATTTATTTTTTTCAGTTACAAAAAATCCACTTGGTTAAATGGCATGACAATCGAGTTTTTTTTTAATAAATTAAAATCTTGTTTTCAAGTTATTTATTTAATTAGATTATTCAAAATATTATCTTGGTAAAAGTTTTATTATTTATTTATTAATTATTTTATGTAATTATTTTATTATTTCTTATCTACATTATTTAGATATTCTTAAATATGTTAAAATTAAATATCAAAATTTTAAATTAGCCAGCGTAATTACTCCATTTTCTAAAAGACATTTGAAAGTTTGTTTTTTTTAATTTTTTTTTTGGGAAAATGCATCATTTCAGAATTTTCCTTCAAATTTATTCAATCACAAGAAAATGGCACATAGAGAAGTATTATTTTTATGGAAGCAAGTAATCTTAAGAACCCGTTTCCATTGTTAAGATCACAGAACTTAACTACTAAGCCACTGGCCTAATAATTCTCCATAGATTGGGATACTTTTCCAATATCCTAAGTCACTGACTTAAGGTTGAGATTTGATTTGGATGCTAATAGCTTTCCTTACCATGTCGTTCACATGATCGACTTAACATATTAAAACCTGTCTTTCATATAAAAGGTTATATACACAGTATTTACATATCTAGTTTTCACCCACAGGTGTGAAATATAAATTTAAAAATAAAAAAAATTGAGATTATTTTTATAAATACAAGGATACCTAAAAAATTTAGTTAACCGGTAGAAACAGCTTGAATAATCTAAGAAGACTTCTAGAAAAATAAAAAAAAATATTTTCTGTATATTTACAGTTGATCGAAAAGAGATATTTTAGTGTCACAATAAACGATGATATAAAAGAGTAGGAAATCTATATAAAAAACCAGGAGTGGTTGAAAATTATTCTCACAAATTTAGAGATTAAACCAAAGAAGGAAAATAATAAATACAGAAAAAGAAAAAGTTTAAAAAAGAAAATAAAATGGAAAATTATTTTTCAAAGAATAAGGGAAAAACTAACAAATTCCTCTTAGAAGAGATAAGATCACTAATGGAAAAATTAAATATTTTACTAGAAATAAAATCAAATGAAATTCTACATGAAAAAAGGAGATTTATTCACCTCCTTTGAAGAATTTTCCTCATCATGTAAAACGGAATTAACTAAGCCTTTACACTCAAAAAAATGTAAAAAATAAAATTTATCATCTAGATAACGAAGAAAAGCCCTACTGGGATGTAAACCTAAGCCAATGTAGTAGCAAATGCGGTTAGGAAAGATTAATTTTTTTTATCATCTTTTTATATTTTTATTATCTTGACAAAGGTAATAAATATAAATTAATGACGTATTAAATTTTAACGAAATAAGTTTTGTATTGTGTAAATAATTATGGAATGTTTAAAAAAAGGAAAAAAAGAAGATATGTATGAAACTTAAAACATTTCAAGGATTAAAAGAGAGAGCAATATAGGAATCTGATCAAGCCTTTAAA
>SEYY01022649.1:232500-235000 GCA_009176605.1 Armadillidium nasatum | reverse complement strand
TGGCAATAAACTTAATGATATTAATGGCCTCTTCGCATCACTACCCAAATTATTATGGCTTAATGTTTCCGATAATGAAATTTCTTGGTTTGATTACGCACTCATTCCAGAAAAACTTCTTTATTTAGATTTAAGAAATAACAAAATTGAAGTCGTTGGCAACTATTTTAATATTGAAGATAAATTAAGACTTCGTACTTTAGATATTAGCCATAATATAATTACACGTATTGGTCCTTCATCAATTCCAAACAGTGTAGAACTTTTGTTTTTGAATAGTAATCGCATATCAAATATAGCTCCCGGAACATTCGCAGAGAAGAGAAATTTATCTATGGTTGATCTTTATGATAATTTGCTTAGTAAAATAGATTTGAATTCAATCAGTTTACCCCCAATAATGGATGATAAGAAGTTACCTGAATTTTACATAGGAGGCAACCCCGTGTTTTGTGACTGCCAGATGGAATGGATGCATAGAGTTCATCAAATCACTTCGCTTCGCCAACATCCAAGAGTTATGGATTTAGACAAAGTAACCTGTACTTTGCCTTATCCACGATCAGAAATCAATCTTCAGCCATTTCTTGAAACTCATCCATCACAGTTTTTGTGCCCATATTCTTCCCACTGTTTTGCTCTTTGTCAATGCTGCGACTTTATAGCATGCGATTGCCAAATGAATTGTCCAACAGGATGTTCTTGTTATCATGATGATACATGGGCAACAAATATAGTTGATTGCTCTTCAAAACATCATAATCAACTGCCTGATGACATTCCAATGGATGCAACAATAGTATATATGGATGGGAATGAAATGCCTTCACTAGAAGCACACCATTTAATTGGCAGGAAAAATCTGAGATCATTGTTTATAAATAATTCTTATGTCGAACGCATACAAAATAGAACTTTCCATGGATTATCCTCTTTGAAAATTTTGCATCTTGAAGATAATTTACTCACCGAGCTTCGAGGATTTGAGTTTGAACATTTAGAGCATCTTCGTGAACTTTATTTACAAAACAATAAATTAAAATTTATTAATAATTCTACCTTTATTGAACTGAAATCTATTGAAATGATAAGATTAGATAATAATCACCTTACCACATTCCCAATTTGGCAGTTTAATTTGAATAAAGGCTTAAAGGACTTAACACTATCTCAGAATTCTTGGTCGTGTGAGTGTTTTTATATGGTAAACTTTAAAAATTGGATTAAAAGATATAATGACATAGTAAAAGACTCAAAGAAAATAATATGTATGGGAAACTCATCCTCTACCGGACCTAATGTGTTAGAAACGTCATATTCATGCGAAAATTATGTTGCAACTTCCATAGTGCAAGAAAAGATACAAAACGACTATTTACAACCTGTGTTAATAACCTTAGGTATATTTTTTATAATTTTACTTTTTGGAGTGGCATTTGCAATGATTCGTTTACGTATTCAAAAAAGTGTATCTAAAAAATGTAGTTTAAAGTGGTTTCCCCCTGACGGAACTTGTAATAAAAAGGGTGAAAAAAATTTACTGTACGATGCATTTGTTAGTCACAGTGAAATGGATGCTAATTTTGTAAGTGAAATATTTGTATCTGAATTAGAAAATGGTGATCCTTGCTACAAGTTGTGCCTTTTAAATCGCGATTGTGAAAGTGTATCAAATTATGCTGGAGATTTTATAATTAAGTCTATTGAATCTAGCCGAAAGATTATTCTAGTCGTTACAAAAAATTTTATAGATAATGATTGGTGTAAATTTACATTTAAGGCTGCCCATTTAGAAGCCTTAAAATCGGATCAAAATAAGGTGATAGCTGTATTTTGTAATGATGTAAGTGAGAGTGATATAGACTCTGATTTGCATGATATAATAAGTAATAGTACTATACTTAAATTCGAAGACAAGTCATTCTGGAACAAATTAAGATCCTGCATGCCTTTGGGAAAGAAGAATGTCAACCAACAATGTTTTATTGCAGAAACAAATTACATAATGAGAAACAACCTCTCATCTCTTACTCCATCTCATGATGCTAAACCAGGGCAATTGCTTTCAAATATGGTACTTAATGGGCCTGTTAAATCAACGCCACCTCCTCATTCTAGTCATCAACATATTCATTCATATCAACCTAATCGTCAAAGTACTAACAAATTGCTTCACCACCATCATCACACCCTACAGCAACTGGGACCAACATCATTTTTACATCATCAAAATCCTCATCACCACCATCATCAGCAGCTCTCCGGCGGGAGTGAAGGAGGGGATATGGATAAAACATTTATTAGTGTTGAAACGGCTCAATCCAGCCTATCACCAAGCCTCAGTCATTCGTATATGTCAATAGATTACATTCCATCGAAAGGTTCTCACATATACGCTTCGATAGATGAATCTGCTGGCATTAGTGGAGTACCACAAGCTTCTGTTTCATCAGTCCCTACAATGTTACAATTAGAATCACACCCAGCATCTGTACATACG
>SEYY01022649.1:220000-227500 GCA_009176605.1 Armadillidium nasatum | reverse complement strand
AAATTTTAAATAAAATGAAATAAGTAAACGGTATATATATATATATATATATATATATATATATATATATATATATATATATATATATATATATATATATATATATATATATATATATATATATATATATATATATATATATATATATATATTATATGTTATATATATATGTATATATATCAATGTATATATATATCTATATGTATTTAATATATATGGAGTATATATATATATATATTATATATATATATATATATATATATATATATATATATATATATATATATATATATATATATATATATATATATATATATATATATATATATATATATATATATATATATATATATATATATATATATATATATATATATATATATATATATATATATATATATATATATATATATATATATATATATTATATTTTTATATTATTTCTTCCACATGAATTTTTACCCAAATATTTAATATAATAAGATAAAAGAAAATATTGTCGAAATATCCTTAAGGTAGTGATGCAAAACGGAATTTCGGCCAATTAACGAAGAAACAACTCGAACTGAAGATGGTGAAAGGGCGACTCGTGAAAGTATGCGTGTCTCTGAGAGATAAGAAGAGAGACTCAATTCTTTAAACTCCTTATTACTTACTTAATAGATAAATTCCTATACATTTAGTTCTGATAGTTGTCTCTTTTTACTCCGTTTGTTTGTCTGTTTGTTTAGTTTGTAGATGTTTTTTTGTGTGTGTTTATTTGTGTGCTCATTTTTTTAAAACTGTGATTAGTTTTCCTTTCATTTTGTTGTCTATATCTTGTCGATTTCATTATATGTGTTTCTCTCTCTCTCTCTCTGTTGTTGTATATATATATATATATATATATATATATATATATATATATATATATATATATATATATATATATATATATATATATATATATATATATATATATATATATATATATATATATATATATATATATGTATATATATATATTTAGTTTCTGAGATAGAAAGGTCAATTTATAGGTGTTTTGTCGGAAAGAAAACAATTAAGCCATTTAATAGCCTGAAGCTTTTATCCCAAGCTTCTCTATTAAAGTTCTAGAGTCCCGCTGACTAATCTCACCATCCGAATATATTTTTCCATTTTTTTTTTTTTTTTTTTATCTATTTCGATGCTAAATCCTTTGTGCTTTTCTTCAGCGAAACCTTTACAAACAACCTTTCATAGCATGGAAAGTTTTTTTCCTTTAATATATGCTTCAATGGTTACAATGTAGCTTATGCCTTGATTTTTAAAAGATTTTACAAATGTTTGTTATTTTACTTCTCGGCTTTACGGTGTATGTTTGTACGTCGGCTCAATATACGCCTCTCGTTTGGTTTTTTTGCCTGAAGATTGGAATTAAATATAACCTTTATCCTTCGGGCGAGCTTTCGAAAGAGGTAGAAGGAATTATTTCAGACAGTTTCATTTCTCTTTCTAAGATCTCTTTATTTGTATAAAAAAAAAATTAGTCTTTTATCTCTAAATTTCGTAGAAAGAGTCGTAAATTTACCTGTGTATTTACATGAACTCATTCAAATGGTGAACTAATAAACTCATTTGTAATTTCGTTCTCTCACTATCTGATAGTCTGTCTGTCTATTTTGTTTGTAAATATGCTTGTTTTACATTTTATTATAGGGGATATTTATATTTAAATTATTTTATTATTGGGAAAATTTAAATTTAAATTATTTTATTATAGGAAAAGTTTATATATATATATATATATATATATATATATATATATATATATATATATATATATATATATATATATATATATATATATATATATATATATATATATATATATATATATATATATATATATATATATATATATATATATATATATATATATATATATATATTAATATAATATATATATATATATATATATATATATATATATATATATATATATATATATATATATATATATATATATATATATATATATATATATATATATATATATATATATATATATATATATATATATATATTTATATAATATGTGTGGATATTCTCATTAGTTCTCATTGGAATATTAATGTATTTTATGTTAGATGTAAATGCACTCAAAAACTCGACTTCAGTTTTGGTTACAAGATTTTTAAAATCAAATTATAAATGTTATTTTAATGTATATATATATATATATATATATATATATATATATATATATATATATATATATATATATATATATATATATATATATATATATATATATATATATATATATATATATATATATATATATATATATATATATATATATATATAATATGGGGTATATGGAAATATGGAAGTTGTTTAGTTAAAGTTCAAGAAAATTCCTTTAAATATCTGGTAAAATCAGTGTCTTAGATCTCATGTCTTGCATTTATATCTTCTATAGTAAAGGGAACAGTTTAGTTTAGCTTTCTTTTTTGTGTCATACAATTGAACAATTGTGTCTCCACGAAGGAAATTTGTAAATATTATTCAGTGTGTGATAAGAACAACTTTCGTCACTCAATATCAGAGTCGATAAAATTAAACTTTATTTTATTTGATTTTGGAACTTTTACCCAATAAATTTTTTTTTAAAATTTTGATTAAACGTGATAAAAGTCTACCAAAACCCTTTCAGAACTGGAAAAGTGATATATATATATATATATATATATATATATATATATATATATATATATATATATATATATATATATATATATATATATATATATATATATATATATATATATATATATATATATATATATATATATATATATATATATATATATATATATATATATATATATATATATATATATATATATATATATATATATATAAATATATATATATATATATATATATATATATATATATATATATATATATATATATATATATATATATATATATATATATATATATATATATATATATATATATATAATATATATATATATATATATATATATATATATATATATATATATATATATATATATATATATATATATATATATATATATATATATATATATATATATATATATATATTATATATATATATATATATATATATATATATATATATATATATATATATATATATATATATATATATATATATATATATATATATATATATATATATATATATATATATATATATATATATATATATATATATATATATATATATATATATATATATATATATATGTGTGTGTGTGTGTGTGTGTGTGTGTGTGTGAATGTGTGAGAAATTAATTGGAGTTGGGAATCTTGGGACTGATCATCATGTTACCCAGAATAAAATTATTTCTATTATCTATACTGGTATTGAAAGACTATTCAGCTAGAGGAGATCTCTTCACGTAGTAAACTCAAAAGATAACAATTTAAAATCTGAAAATTTAGTGAGAATTTTGAAGACATAAAATAAAAGTAAATCTTTTTAAGATCAAACTTACAAGATGCTAATGCAAATTTTTATGATTTTCAAAATTTTCGGTCTCTGAAAAATAATAGGTATACTATGAGCAATTTTGAAAGATAGTTTTCTTTTTAGTTTTAAATGTTTTTATATTAACAGTGCACAATATTAATAATTTAACAAGAAGGGTATAAGGAAAAGTCTATGGTCCAAAGCAAATTTTTTTTTTTTTTAAATAGAAGGAAAATTATCGTTTACAATACTAAGTTTGTTACCTTTAAATATTTACAAGCATAGTATATTTATAATATTTGTTTTAGGGTTCTTGTTTTTTCCTCGGAAGTTTAAAAGTTTTGTGGTTTTCCCGCGAAAGACAATAGATTAATACTTTAATTCATGAACACAAATAATTATTGAAAAAAACATTTCTTGGGGTGTGGTGGTCTTTCCAATAGATTCTGTAACAGACAAAACAATATTCAAAAAAATTTTAATTGCATTTTGTAATTCACTTTGAAATATAAGAATTGATGTTGGTTAACTAATTCTGCATTGAAAATAATGATAGATCTATCATCGCTCATCATCCTCCAGTTTTTAATGATTTAATTTCCTAATTGTAACCAACGATTAGAAAGTTATGTGGCAAAGTGGTTGAACATTATTCAATTTTTTAACTTGAAAGATTTAAAACACACAGAGAATCAAAATGTCTTATGATGAAATTTTATTTTTTCAAAACTTTTAACTTTTTGTTTTCTTCAAAATTTTCTTCAGTGGATGATATTTCTTTCTTCAGTTCATGATTTTTACGTAAAATGTTAAAACAGATTTCTACAGTTTACGATTTTATTTCATAATCTGAATGATGAGGAAAGAGTTTGAATACGACTGTCAGACATTTATTTAAATATTTCTTCAATTTTAAAATGCGGTAAGAACTTAATTTGAAAATGTGAACATATTTTTTCCTTTTTAATTAACTAATATTTGGAAAATAATTTCCTTCTTAAAAATCTGACTGAATTACTGGTGGAAAATTTATTCGAACATTATGGCTGAATTTATTAACCAAAAATATATGTATTTCGTTCAAAGAAACAGATTTCATCAATGGAATAAATTTTGATTCTCAATTCATCCTTGTTGACAATAATTGCTTTCTTGACTTTACAAATAAAATAAAACAAAAATATTTAAACACATTTTGATAAAATATATTTTTTTTCTTGACTAATTTCAGAATAATGAAATTATCATTATACTCGTCTCTGAAAATCAATTTATTCCTTAGGGATGTCATCATTTTTGAGTTCGGATTGAAATATAGACTCAGAAATAACAAGTAATCTTTAGATCTTCATCTTCATGGAACAGACAAAGAGCGCGCGAGCACACACACACACACACACACACACACACATATATATATATATATATATATATATATATATATATATATATATATATATATATATATATATATATATATATATATATATATATATATATATATATATATATATATATATATATATATATATATATATATATATATATATATATATATATATATATATATATATATATATATTATATATATATATATATATATATATATATATATATATATATATATATATATATATATATATATATATATATATATATATATATGTCTAGGAGAAGACTTTTCCAGTAACATACTTCTCACAATCCTGCCGATGCGCGAGTACGGTATATAAGGTACCAAAAAATGTATATATGGTAATAGAACCTCTCCATTTTTTTTGCGTTACTGAATTTCCTTTGCCAAAAATAAATAAAAAAACAATAATAATAATAATTAATAATAACAATAATTATTATTATTATTATTATTGTTATTATTACTATTATTTTTAATATTTTCATTATTATTATTATTATTATTATTATTATTATATATTATTATTATTATTATTATTATTATTATTATTATTATTATTATTATTATTATATTTTTATTGCTATTTATTATTATCATTATTATTATTATTATTATTATTATATTATTATTATTTTATTTTTATTTTACCATTATTGTTATTATTATTATTATTGTCATTATTATTATCATTATTATTATTATTATCATTGATTATAATAATTCTTCTTCTTCTTCTTCTTCTTCTTCTTCTTCTTCTTCTTCTTCTTCTTCTTCTTCTTCTTCTTCTTCTTCTTCTTCTTCTTATTATTTTATTATTATTATTATTATTATTATTATTATTATTATTATTATTATTATTATTATTATTATTGTCATTATTATTATTATTTTTTATTATTATTATTATTATTTTCAATATGATTATTAGTTATTCTTTTAAATTTAGGATTATTGCAATTTTATTTTCATTATTTATGATTATTGATTATTATTATTATTATTATTATTATTATTTATTATTATTATTATTATTATTATTATTATTATTATTATTGTGATAATTGTTATAATTAATTATACTTTATCATTGTTATGAATATTATTATTATTATAATTATTATTACTCTTATTATTATTAATTTTTATTATTATTTGATTATTGATTTTCATTTTATATATTATAATATATATATATATATATATATATATATATATATATATATATATATATATATATATATATATATATATATATATATATATATATATATATATATATATATATATATATATATATATATATATATATATATATATATATATTAGAATTTAGAATTTAAAATTTACTTCGTCGTTGTTTTAAGATAATGAGAAGCTTGTTAGTTAGTTTGTTTGTTTGTTCGTTCGTTCGTTCGTTCGTTCGTTCGTTTCCTTCCGATTTATTTTCGCTTCGTAATATTCTCAGTCATGAATCGAATAAACGGGCCTCAATTGCCGTTTCACGTCACGTACGAATGTTATTTATTTATTTATTTATTTTTTTATTTACTATTTTATGCCTATTTATTATTATTATATATATATATATATATATATATATATATATATATATATATATATATATATATATATATATATATATATATATATATATATATATATATATATAGGTGTGTGTGTGTGCTTGAGTGCATTGTACCTTTTCCATTCAATATTCACAGAATTTAAAAAAATTTAGGCTGAATAATGACCTAACCATGCTTAACGTAGCATAAAATTTCTTGAGTTTTCTCATTTGCAAACTTGAAAGTGAGAAAGATTATGTACAAGAGGAAAATCAAATAATTCAAAAGGATTTCACTGAGCAAATGCTTCTGTTAAGGAGGTATACAGAATCAAGTACGCCTTGATTTATTGGTTCTATTTACAAAATTCAAGTTGAAGACAAGGTAGAGATAAAGAGTAAAATGATTGAGTCAAAAGTCTTCGAAAATTAATGGACTGTTTATGTCTTTTTCATTAGACTTGAACTTGTCGAAAGAAGGACGAAACTGAAACCCTTTCATTCTCAGAAATTTGAGCAGAACTCCCTTCTGAACAGGAAAAGGAATTCTCACACGAGGAAATTCTGAATAGGAATATGAAAAGAATCTCCAATTTCTTTGAGTTCGCTTTAGTTATCATTGTTATTTGAAATTTCCAAGACAACTTTTGGGTTAAATCCAATAATATTTATATTTTCAACACGTAAGGTTGTAGAGCTTTCGAATAAAAAGAGGAAATTGGGTATTTGTTTTTCAAGGAAGAATATCAAATCATAGAATTTTTAACTTTTGACTTAATAAGGTTGAATCTATTCAGAACAGACAGAATACAACCAGGAAGGTGAACAAAAGGATCAGAAAGGTGAAAATATGATAAATTGGAATCAAGTCTTTGGTTAGGAAATGAAGAGACTTATTAGAGATACTTTAGAAGATTGCTATGAAAGGTTAGAATAGGGTAGGGGAAAAAGCAGAGAACCTTGAGGAAAACCACTACTGAGAGAAAATGGAGAAGGAGCCCTACAATA
>SEYY01022649.1:212500-215000 GCA_009176605.1 Armadillidium nasatum | reverse complement strand
AAAATATATGTATTTAAGAATTAAAATTATCAAGAGTGAGCAATTATTGAAAAGCTAACAGAAAGTTATATTTACATGAAATTATCTTGAATAAAAAAGATAATTTTTTAAAGATGGGTTCCTGCAAACTGTAAAACAACCTTTTATTAAAGAATGCTCTTCCTCTAAAACTGGATACAATCACAGATGGTTTTACAAATCCAATTTCTTTTAATATAATAATAGTTACGACCTTTATAAAAAGAATAGGAAAAAAAAAAACGTCTTTCTCTTTGATTATCAAATGGCTGCATATAAGAAAAGATTTATTTTGGATTAGCAAATGGTTAGTATATTATCTTAGACTAATTCAAGCGAAACTTCTGAAAGGCAAACTAATTAAAATGAAAAAAATGAAGAAAGGAAGATTAGATTGCTTAGTGAAATGGAAAATTAAGGAAATGATTATTTTTAATTTAATTTAATTTAAAAATTTAATCTAAATTAATTAATTAATTAAATTGAGTTAAATCAAGTAATGATTAAATACTATGTATTTGATTATTTGTTAATAACACATTGATTATAATCGACAAATTAAACAAGTTAAAATTCTTAAAACTTTTTAAGATGTAATCTTACAGTTAAATATTACTACTACTAATGCTATTTAATAACATACTAAACTTAATAATAATAATAATAGTAAAGTAAGTATTAATTATATTAGTAAGAAATGATTAAAAACTACGTATTTTATTACGTGTTAATAACACATTGATTATAATCGACAAAATAAACACGTTAAAATTCAAAAAAAAAAAATTATAAAAAAAAAAAAAAAAAAAAATAACTAATTTAAAATCTAATAAAAATAACAACAATAATAATAATAATATAGTAATAATGATAATATATAAATAATAATAATAATAATAATAATAATAATAATAATAATAATAATAATAATAATAATAATAATAATAATAATAATAATAATTCCAAATTCCAAATTCCAAAATTTTTATTCAGAGGTATAATTACAGGTTATACAGTGTTTCAGTAGGTCCCACTCTACTAGATACAATATTTGTAATTAGTTATACATTACTCTGAAATGGGGTTTCTAAGGGGAAGCACATTGGTTTCCTTTGAACCCCAAAGTTTAGTTGATAAATATTACATCAATATAATTAAATATCAATTTTTATACAAATATAATGCATAAATATAATGAGAAATAATAAATATAGTAATAATAATAATAATAATATTATTAATAAAAGTTAAGTACAATAGTACCCATAATAATATAAATTTATGACAATAGTAGTTATAATAGTAGCTAATAATGGTAACAATAGTGAGTTAACGACAATAGTAGTTGTTGACAATAGTAGTTATAATAGTAGCTAATAATGGTAACAATAGTGAGGTAACGACAACAGAACAATGAAGCTAGTAATAATAATAATAATAATAATAATAATAATAATAATAATAATAATAATAAATAATAATAATAAAAATGTAATATTGTAATTGTAATTTAAATACACCATTTCCAGTAGTAATACTAGAAAATAGTTCAGCATTACTATTAAAGTGTTGCGTCGCTAGAATGATAATAATAATAATTAATAATAATAATAATAGTAAAATAATAATAATAATAATAATAATAATAATAATAATAATAATAATAATAATAATAATAATAATAATAATAATAATAATATATAATAATAATAATAATAATAATAAATATATAACAATAATAAGGATAATAATAATAATAACAATAACAATAATAATAGTAATAATAATAATAATAAAATAACTATAAATTATAATTAATAATAATAAAATAATAAAAATTAGCCAAAATTAACGAAGAAGGAAAGAACAATGTGGATAAGAATTATAGTAGCAGTAAAACTAGCGATTATGAGAATAATAGTAATAATATTAATGGAATTATAATAACAACAATAATAATAATAGTGATAAGAAATAATAATAAAAGAACAATAATAATAATAATAATAATAATAATAATAATAATAATAATAATAATAATAATAATAATAATAATAATAATAATAATAATAATAATGGGATAGCATTAATAACAAAAAATCATAATAAAAAAATACTACTATTATTACTACTACTACTACGACTAGGAATACTACTACTAATAATAGTAATAATAATAAATAATAATAATAATAATAATAATAATAATAATAATAATAATAATAATAATAATAATAATAATAATAATAATAATAATAATAATAATAATAATAATAATATATAATAATAATAATAATAATAACGAATAATAAGTAATAAAAAAAACAATGAAAATAATAATGTACAATAACAATAATAGGAATAGCAATGATATTTATAACAAAAAAGATAATATAAACCATAATAAATAGTAATAGGACTAATATTAAATATAATAAGAAGCGAATTAAGAAAGTTAGTATTGGTTAAGATAATATTTTTT
>SEYY01022649.1:190000-195000 GCA_009176605.1 Armadillidium nasatum | reverse complement strand
TATTGAATGAACAAAACAAAAATTATGTTCAGTAAGTACATAGTCCAAAAAGAAATAAGGATCAACAACTCTATCATGTAATAAATTGTAGAATAAATAAGCTTACTTTGGAAAACATATATTCATGTTGTGAATAAGATAATGAAATTGAAAAAAAAATGAAAAAATGAAAAGAGATTGAAGCATATTGAATGGATTGATTTATCAGTCTCCAAAGCAAATCGACCCACAGGTGCTTGAGCAGTGTGTGCTACCTGCAATGACAATGACTGCGATAGTTTTAATATAAATACGCAGATAAGAAAGGAAACCCTAATAGGAAAGCAAATTAGAAGTTAATTAATCTGTGCAGGAAACACGTTAGGGGCACCTCTTTCGAGATATATCTAACAAAGTAGCCTTAAAAGTTTCGTTTTTCAGATTTATAGAAAGAAAGAAAGAGAGAGAAAAAGAGAGAGAAAGGGAGATAGAGTTTCTTATTCTTAAAATAGATAAAACATTTTCTTAAAGTTTTTTTATCATTTTAATCATAAAATAAATGAAATTAATTAAATACTCCAAAAATACTTTTCTACGTAAACTCTAAATTATAACAGTTATAATTTTACACTTTAAAATTCCAAAGAAAGCTTTAAAAGATTTATATTAAAAAAAAAAAAATTTAAAACTGTCTCCAATGAGACTGCAAAGACTTGTTAAAATTTTATGAGTCTTTCGAACACTCACATTCAAAATCTTAAAACTCTTCTCTGGGGTTTCTGGTCAAACTTTCTGTAACATTCTTTTTACGACTACTTCGATTTTTTCAATTCTTTCCCCTATGACATTTAAACTCGACCCATATATATATATATATATATATATATATATATATATATATATATATATATATATATATATATATATATATATATATATATATATATATATATATATATATATATATATATATATATATATATATATATATATATATATATATATATATATATATATATATATATATATATATATATATATATAATATATATATATATATATATATATATATATATATATATATATATATATATATATATATATATATATATATATATATATATATATATATATATATATATATATATATATATATATATATATATATATATATATATATATATATATATATATATATATATATATATATATATATATATATATATATATATATATATATATATATATATATATATAATATATATATATATATATATATATATATATATATATATATATATATATATATATATATATATATATATATATATATATATATTTATATATATATATATATATATATATATATATATATATATATATATATATATATAGTGCTTGTATAGTGCCTATATACAAAGGAAAAGGGGATAAGAAGATGTATGAAAATTATAGGGGAATATGTCTGTTGAGTGTGGTAGGGAAGATTTATGGAACAAGTGTGGAGCAATTGACAAGAGAGGGAGTGAGAGAAGAACGGGTGAGTTTTAGAAAAGGTAAAGGATGTGTGAACCAGGTGTTTACGCTGAGGATGATTGGGGAGAAATTGCATTAAAAACGTAAAGTTGGGTATGAATGCAAAATTTATATATTTGGGTAAAGTGTATGATAGGGTATGTAGGAGTAAGTTGTTAGAGGTATTGAGAGTGGGATAGGAGGTGGGAGGAAATTTATTGAAAGGGAACAAAGTCTTTTATGAAAACTGTAGAGCAAGGGTGAGGATGAAGAAGGAGCTTACTGATTGGTTTACCGTAGGAGTGAGGTTGAGACAGGGGTGTGTAATGTTCCCATGGTTGTTTAACCTGTTGATGGATGGTGTGGTTAGGGAAATGGAGAGACAGGAAGGTTATTAAGCTGAGAAGTGGGGAGGATGAACGGGAGGTAAATGTACTACTGTTCTCGAATGATGTTGGAGAGAGAATTTGTGAAAAAATGCGCAATCAAAGGATTCTGATAAATCCTGCAAAAAGTAAAGTAATAAGGATTGGGGATGAGGAGATGGCTGTCAGAAAGGAGGAATGAAGGTGTGTAGAAGTGGGGGAACAAATTGGAGGAGGTAGGAGAATTAAAATATTTGGGAATGTTGGTGGATAGAAAAGGGGGGATAGAAAAGGAAATAAAAAAATAGAGTGGTGGAAGGAACAAAAGTGATGGAGGGATTTATGGAAGTGTGGAAGAAGGAGAAACGTCAAAGGAAATTAAGGTTCGAATGTTTGAGTGTATGTGCTTGCCATCTATAACGCATGGATGTGAAACATGGATGATGAATGCTCAGGTAAAGAAAAGATTGGATGTATTTGAGGTGAAGGGGCTGAGAGCGATATGTGGTTTGAGAAGGGTAGATAGGGTCAGAAATGATAGAATAAAGGAGATATGTGGATGAAGGAAGGGAATGGTTGATAGAGCAGAGGAGGGTGTACTAAGATGGTTTGGGCATGTATGTAGAAAGGATGAAGACAGGATGGTGTACAGAGTGCTTAAATCTGAGATTGAAAGGGATAGAGGAAGAGGAAGGCCAAAGTGGAGTTGGATGGATGGAGTGAGGGAAATTTTGGGAAGAAGGGGTTTGAGGAAGAGGGCAGGAGAGTTGCGGAGGACAGAGGGAGATAGAGGGAGGTGGTGAGGGGAGAGGGTGAAAAGTGAGATGTGGATGAATACATGTGTGAATGAATCATGGCAGGCACTACCCCCGAAAGTGGGAAAGGTGGAAAGTTAAATAAAAAAAAAAAAAAAAAAAAAAAAAAAAAAAAAAAAAAAAAAAAAAAAAAAAAAAAAAAAAAAAAA
Organism: Armadillidium nasatum; assembly: GCA_009176605.1. Taxonomy (NCBI): domain Eukaryota; kingdom Metazoa; phylum Arthropoda; class Malacostraca; order Isopoda; family Armadillidiidae; genus Armadillidium; species Armadillidium nasatum. The sequence goes on along the minus strand of SEYY01022649.1, from coordinate 192,177 downwards.
AAAAAAAAAAAAAAAAAAAAAAAAAAAAAAAAAAAAAAAAAAAAATAAAAAAAAAAAAAAAAAAAAAAAAAAAAAAAAAAAAAAAAAAAAAAAAAAAAAAATAATAATATATATATATATATATATATATATATATATATATATATATATATATATATATATATATATTATATATATATATATATATATAAATATATAAAATACCAAGAATTTCAGTGATATTAAGAAGTTATAATTATAATATGACGAAAATTTAATTTAAGGTTCCCTTTGGAATATATTACCAAGCCCTTTTTTAATTTCTATTTTGAATGAGATATTGACGAAAATGAATGTGTGTGTGTATGTAGGTGTGTTTGTGTGGTTTGTGTGTGTGTTTGTGTGTGTTGGCTTGTGTGAATTCCAAATTCCGAGTCATAAATTCAGGAATTCTTGAAAAATTTAATTCAAGAAAGGGAACGTAGAGAACAATGGAATGAAAAATAAAATAAAATTAAAAAAATTTCCAGACTTGACCAAGTGATGATGAGTCTTTCAAGAATGGTTTAAAATTACTACACATAAACACACACCTTATATATATATATATATATATATATATATATATATATATATATATATATATATATATATATATATATATATATATATATATATATATATATATATATATATATATATATATATATATATATATATATATATATACAGATAATATATATTCATATGATATTATATATATATATATATATATATATATATATATATATATATATATATATATATATATATATATATATATATATATATATATATATATATATATATATATATATATATATATATATATATATATATATACCCTGCTTTTAGTAATATACTGTTTTAGTATACGATTCACCGACAAAATACTTAAACCTGAATTTATATACCATTTTAGGTCTTTCACTTGTCCCACTTTCAACTGATGAAAGGGAAAATATATAATTTCAAGTTGTTTCTGACTAATAATGTGTGTCATGTACCAGATTATAATATTTCACTTAAAAAAATGTATTATCTGGAATGTCCTTTCACTTGTTACTTCAGTAAGCTTTACTAAACCTCTCCAGAGCTGCAATTCATCCACCTTTAGCCTCCTTCAACCATCATGTTGAAATGCACAAATAAATACATAAGTAGTTTCATAAAATTTACATTTTTGGAACTCGTGCAACAATGTTCACCATACATAACATTGATTGCTTTCCTGTGTGTTTTCTGACATCTTGCTATTTGTCACCAAATTCCTAAATTTATTGAACGAATTCTTGACTTTATAAATTTTTTCCTTAATTTTACCTAGTAAATTAATTCAATCTAACTTTCATTCATGCTTTCAATTTAAACTAATATTAGCTCTAAGTTTTATACATTTCCATTGACTTCAGTTTCTGGTTTGTTTATTTCTAAACCTTGCACATCACTTACTTCAAATAAAGCATACGACAAACATGGAAGTACTTCTTTAAGATCGTCAAGAGGCACAGTATCATCAGTTTTTTTATTGGTCTTAATACTTAGCCCTCAAGTGAGATGTTTCTCATATAATATCTTTTGTATAGAAGTTGAAGAAATCTAGATATATTTCACAATCCTGTCGGACACCTATTTCAGTATTCTCCAATTTTTCCTATTATTATCTATTTTACCATCTTCCATCTGTCTTAAATAGATTATTCTAAAATCTTTCTAGTCTTTTTGAAACCTTAAAAATCCTTTTCATACTCAGTTAGGCAAAGGTTGATATCGTTCACCCTTCATATCTCTCTTTACCTACATTCTTAGGATATACGTAGCTTTCTACTTGTCTTCCTCAGAAACAAGCCTATATTTCCCTTTCAGGAATTGTCAGTCAAATTTTACGATTCATTTTTGTCAACACTGCCTTTAGAAAAATCTTTCTTACTTGGCTCGCGCTATACATATGCTGTCTAACGCTTGTTTACCGGATTTTTTAATTTTATAATAAACATTTCCACTGCTATTTCTCTACATTATTACATCTTACTTGTTAAAGCTATTTTTTTCATAGAAGCATATTCTCCATAAGCTTTTCACATTTATGGCATATCCACAACCTACTTAAACTTCCTTTTCATCGTTCATAATTGGTGAACATTCAGAATTTCAGGTCT
>SEYY01022649.1:175000-182500 GCA_009176605.1 Armadillidium nasatum | reverse complement strand
AAGCTTTGATTTCCAAACTTCCCTCTTTCGGAATCTATCCTTCTCTCTGTGACCTTCTCTCTGATTTCCTTTCCTGGTCGTTCTATAGCAGCTGTTGTAGACGGCCACCGTTCTTCCTATAAATCTATTAATAGTGGTGTTACTCAAGGATATATCTACTTTCCCAACACTTTTTCTGCTTTTCATTAATGACCTTCTCTCTATTACTTCATCTCCTATCCACTCCTATGCTGATGACTCCACCCTTCATTACTCTTTTCAATTTGAGAGGCGCCCCTCTAGACAACTCTTAATAGATGCATGGAGGGTGGCCTTGGAGCAACTGACCTCTGATCTATGTCTCATATCAAATTGGGGCAGAGAAAACATGGTCGTTTTCAATGCCTACTCGACTCTCGACTCAATCTTCCACGCAATTATGATATTTTCTTCAAAAACTGATAACTCAAACCTTCATCTCTCTTTAAAACTCTTGGTGTTTCTTTTTCTCATGATCTTTCTAAACAAGCTTCTAAGAGGCTGGGTGTTCTGAGGCGCCTTCAGCATTTTTCTTCAGTCCACCCAAGTTGCTTGCTCTGTACAGGGTTGTTGTCTGCCCCTGTATAGAGTACGCCTCACACATCTGGGGTGGTTCCACTCATTCAACTCTCCTAGAAAAGGTGGAGTCTAGGACTTTTCGCCTTATTAACTCTCCTCCTCTCACTAATTCTGTCCAGTCTCTTTCTACCTGCTCGAATTGTTGCGTCACTCTCTCTATACTATCTCTATTGCAATGGACACTGCTCTTCTGAACTTTCTTGTCGCATACCTCCTCCATTGAGAAGGGCTTGTGTGACTCGTCTTTCTACACAGTCTCATCCTTTCTCTGTCCAAATCTCTGACCTCAGACATAACCGCTATGCTCACTCTTACATGTACTCTACTTCCTATGATTTATATACCTTCGAACGCAGTGTATCAGGTCATGTCGGGCTTTAATTTGACCAGGTTCTCCACTTTCCCCCTAACTCTGGTGGAAATTTTGGTAGGTCTCTGGCCTTTGCCTACCAGAGGTGAAATAATATATATATATATATATATATTATATATATATATATATATATATATATATATATATAATATATATATATATATATATATATATATATATATATATATATATATATATATATATATTATATATATTTATATTTCGAATCTATGACTAAGACTACCGGAAGATTAAATGAAATCCGCAAGAGTTGGAGAAAATTTCAAATTTAATTCCAAATTAAAGGCCGAAAGCTCTCGAAACACTTTCCTTGAAATGTGTAAGTTAGAGGAAGAGTTGTAAGGTCTTACCTATGCCAGAAGAATACGTTAAAATATGTATAAGTTGGACCACAGGCTAATTATCTAGACAATGGTTATACATAGTAGAACCATATTATATATATATAGTATATATATATAATATATATATATATATATATATATATATATATATATATATATATATTATATATATATATATATATATATATATATATATTATATATATATATATATATATATATATATATATATATATATATATATATATATATATATATATATATATATATATATATATATATATATATATATATATATATATATATATATATATATATATATATATATATATATATATATATATATATATATATATATATATATATATATATATATATATATATATATATATATATATATATATATATATATATATATATATATATATATATATATATATATATATATATATATATATATATATATATATATATATATATATATATATATATATATATATATATATATATATATATATATATATATATATATATATATATATATATATATATATATATATATATATATATATATATATATATATATATATATATATATATATATATATATATATATATATATATATATATATATATATATATATATATATATATATATATATATATATATATATATATATATATATATATACCCTGTGCGTGTCTTTGCATTTAAGGTTGCATGCACAAGAGAGAAAATACCAGTATATTTAGAAACGAAAGGAATATATAAATTTAAGCATGTAACTATTCTTTCAACAATGATACTCTCTCTCTCTCTTTCTTCTCTCTCTTCTCTCATGTCTTTAAAGGCGAGTTTGTAAAGTGATCTGAACGTGCAATAATAAAAGAGAATTGAAGTGTACATAAATGTCCCTTGGTCGTTCAGCCTGGGGACATTTCTCCTCTATTATTAGAGTTTTAGAAAAATATGAATGATGGCCCGAAATGAGGATGGAAGACGATGCCATGGGTGTGTGTATAAGTGATTTCAACTACCTTCTTGTGTGTTGTAAAAGAAGATTCCGATATTCTCTTATTGCCATAATGTATTTTGAGAGTCTCGCATATACATAAACCTAATTCAGTTGGTGTGTGGCCGTCCCAATAGATAAAAATCAAACGAAATATAATATGTATATTTTTTCTAACTTTATATCCTTTTATTTATTCAAACGAACGGATTCTCTTTTTGCTGATGTTATTCATTACTGTTCTTAACTAATTAATTTATGAGAAGAGAAGGGAAAAATTTTGTTTCAGAAAGAGATGGAAAAATCGCCGTTCTGTAAAAAAATTTCAATTTTTGTAATAAAAATCTTGAAAAATAATTTGGAAGACAATTTTTTTTTCTTATTCTCGTTTTTAAATTAGAAAACATTAATTTAATGCAATAAGATATACTTATTAAACAGGAAATTAATTTTACTTCAAAATGACATATTGAGACGCGATGAGAGCTATCATTATAATTATTATTATTATTATTATTATTATTATTATTATTATTTATTATTATTAATAGTAGTAGTAGCAGTAGCAACAGTAGTAGAAGTAGTTGTAGTAGAAAAAGTAGTAGCAGTAGCAACAGTAGTAATAAAAGTCTTTGTAATTGTAATAATAATAGTAATAGAAGTGTTGTTTTTATTATTATTATTATTATTATTATTTATTATTATTATTATTATTATTATTTATTATTAGCTGTTAAAACAATAGTAAAAATTAATAAATAATGATATAATAATAATTAATATTAAAATTATTCTTTTATTATTTTTATTATTATTTTTATATTATTATTATTATTATTATTATTATTATTATTATTATTATTATTATTATTATTATTATTATTATTATTATTATTATTATTATTATTATTTTTATTATTAAAATCATTATTATTATAATTTATTATTATTATTATTATTATTATTATTATATTATTATTATTATTATTATTATTATTATTATTATTATTATTATTATTATTATTATTATTATTATTATTATATTATTATTATCTATTATTATTATTATTATTATTATTATTATTATTATTATTATTATTATTATTATTATTAACTTATAATTGTATCTCAGAGGCATGTTTTCGATCATTTTAATTCGTTTATGAAAGATTTGTTTCTCCCGAGGCTACAAATTTCTGTAAATGATAAATCTTTCTGTCGAGATCATGACAGGATTTTTCTGATATCCTCTTAGAGAAAGTAATTACTAATAATACTGGGCGTAGGGTAAAAAGGGGTAAAAAAGGTCTAGAATCTCTAAATTTCCTTAAATTATCACCAAGTTTATAAATTGTATATTAAATTATGAAAGGGTCTAGCAAGCCCCAATGAGCAATAGATATTGGATGTAAAAAGCCTTCAATTCAATGATGGTATTTTAAAAGGCTAAATTTGAAGTTTTTTTTTTTTTTCTTTTTCTTTTTTTTCTTTTTTTTTCTTTTTTTATATATAAAAACACTTTAATGATTATTTGATACTACGCCTAAATTAATATTGATGATAAGGTATCTTTGAAGCTCAAATAATAAGGAAAAAGAGTCTCAGGAGAAAGGGGTAAGACAGTAATTGATCAAAAAAGTAATTTGTTTTAGATGATTAAAAACGGATACTGATTCAAAGAGACACGAATGAAAAGTGGATGAATTTTATCTTACCAAGTGAAAGTATATAAAAAAGGGGAATAAATTAAAACGTTGAAAAAAAGGAAAGAAAAACGGGGAAATTAATTTAGTAAAAAAAAAAAAAAAAAGACATGATAAAATAAACCAATAAACCCAATAGCTTAAAGAAACATTTGACAAGAGAAAAATATATAAAATATTATTATAATTTACAGAAATATTATTTTAAATTACAAAATGCAAGGAAGAGAAAATATTTTTACAGAAATAGTAATTATGAATTATAAGTAATAATATATAGATTATGTTCTTCTATTGCAGGTGTTCAGGTTTTAAGAAATAATTTAATATCAACTTATTAATAAAAGAGTTAAAGGAAAATGCAACACATTTTTGATTTGTCACTCTGTTTGTCAAGGTCTGTCTGTCTGCTTGTCTCACCTTATCTATCTATCTATTTATCTATCTATCTATCTATCTATCTAATAATATATAATATATATATATATATATATATATATATATATATATATATATATATATATATATATATATATATATATATATATATATATATATATATATATATATATATTATATATATATATGCAAAGATTTATACATACATGCAAACATACGTACATTCATCATATATGCAAAGATGCATATATATACATGCAAAGATACATACACACATGCAAACATGTATACATACACACATCATATAAGCAAAGATACATACATACATGCAAACATGAATACATACATACATCAAATATGCAAAGATAGATACATACATTCAAACATGCATGCATGCATACATACATCATATATGCAAAAATACATACTTATAAGCAAATATACATACATTCATGCATACATACATACACACATACATACATTTATACAAACATACATACATACATACATTATAATATTATAAGCATACATGCCTACTTTCATACATAAATACGGCACATGATTTAGATATGGAATTTGTTTCTCCATATACGGTGGGCTTTCGAAGGCCTCAGGACTTTTCCCACCATAGAAGACAATAAAAGAAAAAAAATCACCAACGACCATTTAACTCTAATAATATAACATCCATTTTCCAATCAGAAATTTTTCTCATACAGATATAACAATCATAAATAGTGGAATTCTAAATAGATATAAAAATCTTCGTTAAATATTAAGTACTAGTAAGTAGCTAGGGATAATCTTCGTTCATTGAGATGAAATTTGGTGTAGCAGGAAATATAATAAAGGTCTTCATTGCTTATTTTACCTTTGCGTTAAAATAAACTCTGTATGTATAATATTAAGAGAAATACTTCTTTTTAAATATTTTTTAATGTGATTTGTTTTTTATTTATTTATTTATTTATTTATTGAAGTTTTCCTTAATGAAATCGTAATTGAAACTGGAATGTTGATAAATAATTCTTTACAAAACTAGTTTGTAAATATATATAATATATATATATATATATATATATATATATATATATATATATATATATATATATATATATATATATATATATATATATATATATATATATATATATATATATATATATATATATATATATATATATATATATATATATATATATATATATATATATATATATATATATATATATATATATATATAATATATATATATATATATATATATATATATATATATATATATATATATATATATATATATATATATATATATATATATATATATATATATATATATATATATATATATATATATATATCAGAGGTGGGTAAGGGTAAGGAGAGGAGATGGTCAAAATGAAGATGGATGGATGGAGTGAGAGAAATTTTAGGTGGAAGAAATTTGAGTTTAGAAGAGGGTAGAAGACTTGCGGAGGACAGAGTGAGACGGAGGGCGTTGGTGAAAGGGCATGAAAAATAGGAACGGGTATGTTTGTGAGGAAATAGTGGCCGGCACCACCCAACGAAAGTGGGAAAGGTGATAAGTGAAAAAATATTAATATATATATATATATATATATATATATATATATATATATATATATATATATATATATATATATATATATATATATATATATATAATATATATTATATATATATATGTAGATCACATATCATCATCATGCATTATTAACCAATCAACAGACAGGAGCTGAGAAGAAAAGAGAGGGAAAGAGCAACGTTCTTTCCAGAGACCGTTCTGTTACTGAGGGGAAAGAGTGATATTGAAAGGGAAATGAGTGGAAACCCAAGCTCTTTCATGAGTCTTTAGAAAAGCAGAGCCTTCTAAAAAAAAAAGTGGAGTAGCAATGCTCTTTCCTGAAGAAGGGTGTGTTGACATAGCTCAACTGCTTCGTCACCAGTTTATGGAATATCTTTTTGACACTCTTCTAAGGGGCTATTTTAGGTGACTGAACCATCTTATAAGACGGGTTGGGTTGCTTTAGCCCCAAAAATGTAGGATTTTAAGGTAGGAGACCTCCTCAGATCTTTCAGGATAGATTCATAGTTTGCAGAACTCATGAACCTTTTTCATCATCATCTTCACTATCTCCATATGATTCTCATCATCATCATCATCATCATCTTCTCTATCTCCATATGGTTCATTTCAATTGATATCCCATACATCATTTACACTACCACCACCACCTTGTCATTAAGACCTTATATGACATCATCAGCATCACGTACCTATGATATATATATATATATATATATATATATATATATATATATATATATATATATATATATATATATATATATATATATATATATATATAATATATATATATATATATATATATATATATATATACAGGGCGTTCTGGGAAGAATCTTCCAAACTTTAAGGGTGTAGTATTACAGAAAGAAAGTAAAGCGAAAAAGTTAATATCAATATAGATCTGATTCGGGAGAGGTTGCGAGTTAGAGGTTGATGATGTAACATGAGAAAAAAATCAGGAAGAACACTTTTAATTTCATAACAATTACAGTGAGAGGAATAATACATGATGAAGCTACATGACATGTTCAAAATGACCAACCACTAACCAAATACACCATTGTGCGTGATCGGCTATGGAATTTGACTCATTCTCCAGTATTTGAGGATTCAGCCAAATTTCATTTGCGGCATTAAATATTCTCTGTATTAATTTGTTGAGAATTTTAACCAGCACTGCCTAGACAATATCTTTCACCTATTCGACAAAGTAATAATCCAGTGTGGTTATATTGGGTGATCGTGCTGGCCAAGTATATGATTTTTAACCAGCACTGCCTAGACAATATCTTTCATGTTTTCGCCAAAGAAATAATCCAGTGTGGTTATATTGGGTGATCGTGCTGGTCAAGTATATGATTGGATGAAATACTCACACACTATGCGATGCAAATGTGCAGTCTATTCGTTGTGTTGCAGATCCATTGCAGCTCGGATTG
>SEYY01022649.1:155000-165000 GCA_009176605.1 Armadillidium nasatum | reverse complement strand
AAGTGAGAAGTTTGGAAATCAAAGTTTTTTTCCAGACTTTATCTAAGGCTTTCGATATGTCTAACACCACAGAGAAAGATCCACCGAAAACGCCGAAGTGCCAGAAACGACTTCTCGTTGAATGCTAGGGCCTTTCTTGAGGAATACATGAAGTGACAGAACAATAAGCGGAGATAAGAAGGTAATCGGACGAACTTAAAGGAGGAAAGAGTTTAACATTATAAGGAGAAGGAGAAGTTAAGAAAAGAACAAGTATGTTGGGTTCATTACCAAGACGGTCAGAGGTACGGGTAGGGAGTTGCACCAACTGCTCAAGGTTGTTCTGGATAGAAGTGGTAGACGAGTTCACCAGTTGGATCTTGAGAACTAGGTGAAAGCCATTGGTGGTGGTAAACATTGAAATCACCTAAAATGATGATTTCCGTGAAAAGAGAAGAAGAAAGAATGTGCTCTATTTTGGAGTTTAAATATTCGAAGAATTTTTTATAATCAGTATAATTAGGAGATAGATTGACAGAACAAATAAATTTAGTAGTAGAATTGCAAGAGAGCTTAAGCGATATAGTAGAAAATTCAGAAGACTTCAAATTTGAGCAACGAAAACAAACAACATCGTTGCGCACATATGCTAACTTCCGCCTTTGGCTGAAAATTGAGGATATAAACAGTAGAAGGTAACAGAATAAGGTTTGCTGCCAGTGCACCCAAGCAGAGTTTTGGTTAAGAACAAAAGTTTAAAAGAAGAGAGTGGTGTTCGAGAAAGGGGAAATTAGGAAAAGACCGCGAATGCTGCAACGATTAATTAAAGCAGAAAACGGTGCACCGGGTCAAGACGGACGCTAGTTTTTGGCTGCACCATCCCATCATCGAAGGTTACCAACTCCCAAGAGATGATGGGGTGAGGAGTAGATAAGAGGCCTTACTTAGATGCCACACCTCCAAGCATCTCTGAGGTAGCTTTATGCTTCGCTATTTCTGTTTTGCTTAAAAAAGTAATGTATGAGTAAGCTCTTGTAAATTTGTGGCAACATGTGAAGAAATGGGATGAAGAGATAATGGGAGCATAGACTCTGCAATATGAAACAAGGGTACACTGGAGATCATCTGAGAAGATGAAACACGAAAAGAAACGAACCAAAATGTAACGGAGTGATACGAAAGGTTTAGCTTATCGATCCTATAACTCAGCGGGTACGTGCATCGCTTCGAACGGCGCTACGCGCTCCCCTATAAATAAATAAATAAATAATATATATATATATATATATATATATATATATATTATATATATATATATTTTTTTTTTTACCATAAATAACGGGCAAATCAAGGGGGGGTGTTAAATAAATAAATATATATATATATATATATATATATACTATATATATATATATATATATATATATATATATATATATATATATATATATATATATATATATATATATATATATATATATATTATATATATATATATATATATATATATATATATATATATATATATATATATATATATATATATATATTATATAATAAAAAAATTTTTAGATAAATAAAATATATCAATGAAATACTGACCAGGAGTGGGTAACCTGTGGACCCTAGATGCCTTTTGATATGGTATATAATTACCACAAAATTAATATCCATTTTCACAAATATTTAATAAAAATTATTTTTAAATTAATATTATATTTTATTTATTATTATATGAATAGTTTTTTTGTTCTTGTTATCTATTATGTAAACTATCAGTTAATCAATAATTATTAATTAAGCAACTTAATAAAATTAATTAATATATTAAGCTAATAAATGTCTTAATTATTTAATTATCAAATTAAATAATTTAGGATAATTAAAGATTTAAAAATATGCTTTGAATTATTAATCTATGAATAAATGAATACAAATATAATCTATAAAAATGCTAGAAATGCTAATTAATTAATTATACCAAACTTATTAATTACTAAATATATTTAAGAAACAAAAATAATATAAATAAAATACTATCATATTTAGTAGTGTAACAAAGTTTATTTATTTATTTATTTATTTATTCACGTATATATTTATATTTATCTTTTTTTTTCATTTATTTATTTATTTATTTATCTATTCATTTATATATATCTTTTTTTTTATTTATTTATTTATTTATTTTTCTATTCATTTATATATTTATTCATTCATTCATTTATTTATTCATTTATATATTTATTTATTTATCTTTATATTTATTTATTATCAATTAATTTATCTATTTATTCATCTATTTATTCATTTATATATTTATTTATTAATCCTTTTATTTATTTATTTATCAATTCGTTTATTTATTTATTAATCAATTCATTTATTTATTAATTCATTTATGTGCTTATTTATTCATCCACTTATCTATTTATTTATTTATTTATTTATTTATTAATAGCATTTTCTGATATGCATGAGAAAATAGTATCTCTCAAAGTCTCAAACTAAAGATAGAGGCAAGGTTTTGACCTTGTCTTGGAGACAAGAAAAAGGCCATATAAGTTATCCTGGACTTTGAAATGAGATGAATGAACAGACACAAAGTCAATAGGGACGAAAATAATGCTTTATTAGTTGTCTAGAGTATTGCTATTTGTTTATTAATGAGAAAACTAATTATATATTTATCCATATTTGGTAAATTAACCAACCATTGTTTTATATAGAAAATGAAAATCATCCAATAGAATAAATGATTTATATTTAAATACGTTGCCTATGGTAGAACACTGAGTGTCAACCAAGTAACCAAGTACTACTGAAGTTCACTAGTTTGATTTTTACGCTGATCGTGGTAAAAGACGGGGTGTCAACCAAGTAACAACATACTACAATAGTCCAGTAGTTTGATTTTTACCTCAACTCAGACTCCATCCCCGTTACTAGTTCAATATCAGTGGTAAAAACTCCGAAAAAAGTAACACTATTTCAATTGACCATATAATATGATATAATGATCAAAGGCAAAAGGTTAAGAAAAGCATATTCACTTCCAAAAATCAATAAATCTTGTGCTTATTTTTATATATATTTGCATTTAATTTTTTACCAATAAATAAATATTACTGCAACAAAACTGCCCTTGTAGTCGCTGTAATAATAATAATAATAATAATAATAATAATAATAATAATAATAATAATAATAATAATAATAATAAAGAAACATTGGAACTACTGCCGAAAGTAATTGGTTAAAGATCCTTCAAATTATTCAATTAAAGAACAATTGTTCAGAATGATCATTTAGAAGACTCTCCAGATTTCGATATATAAAAAGAATTTTAAGACGTTTTTCTCTTACTCAGTTTGAAATTAGAGAAAGGTCAGAGGTTAGTTTTTTGGAAAAATTTATATATGTATATATATATATATATATATATATATATATATATATATATATATATATATATATATATATATATATATATATATATATATATATATATATATATATATATATATATATATATATATATATATATATATATATATATATATATATATATATATATATATATATATATATATATATATATATATATATATATATATATATATAATATATATATATATATATATATATATATATATATATATATATATTTATCAGGTTGAAACTAAGAAGATTTTGGAGAACGTTTTCGAACCAAGTCACTTTGCAAACCAAAGATAAAAAATAAAAGGTTAAAATTAAAAAGTTAAAAGGTAAAAACTAAGACGGAGACAAGGTCCAAGGAGAACGATTAAAACAAATTAAATAAGCTTTAAAAAATAAAATGATAAAATCTTTCACCTGTAGTTCATTTGAGAATACAACCATATATAATATATAATTTAATATATATATATATATATATATATATATATATATATATATATATATATATATATATATATATATATATATATATATATATATATATATATATATATATATATATATATATATATATATATATATATATATATATATATATATATATATATATATATATATATATATATATATATATATATATATATATATATATATATATATATATATATATATATATATATATATATATATATATATATATATATATATATATATATATATATATATATATATATATATATATTATATATATATATATATATATATATATATATATATATATATATATATATATATATATATATATATATATATATATATATATATATATATATATATATATATATATATATTATATATATATATATATATATATATATATATATATATATATATATATATATATATATATATATATATATATATATATATATATATATATATATATATATATATATATATATATATATATTATATATATATATATATATATATATATATATATATATATATATATATATATATATATATATATATATATATATATATATATATATATGATATATATATAGTATATATATAATAGTATATATATATATATATATATATATATATATATATATATATATATATATATATATATATATATATATATATATATATATATATATATATATATATATATATATATATATATATATATATATATATATATATATATATATATATATATATATATATATATATATATATATATATATGTTTATATGTTCTTAAGTTTGGATCGATACAAAAAAAATAAGGATCTATTTACATTATTTCAGAATGTTTTTAAAAAAATCTAGAAGATTTTTTTTTATAAACAACCTTAAAATATTTATACTTTGGAATTAACTTCAGACAATTGAACTCAAAATTGAATGTATTAAAGTTCATTTTATTATAATTAACAGTTTGAGTATCGTGATTGAGAAAGGACACACCGCCACCACCACCCACAACCACCACTACCCACTCAAACCCCACTCAAACCCCCCCCCACACCCCATCCTTACCACCTACTTCTTAACTTCTCAAGAAAATGTAATTCTGCTTACTTATCATCCGTAATTAAAATTTTATGATTATTTTCAGATCTACGCAAAATATGTTCCTACGTTCATTCCCTACATATGTTTCCTCAAAGGGTTGACAATTTACCTCTCACATCTCAATATATATATATATATATATATATATATATATATATATATATATATATATATATATATATATATATATATATATATATATATATATATATATATATATATATATATATATATATATATATATATATATATATACAAATTCAGTGTGAAGTTTAAAATTTTTTTTATAAAAGGTGAATCTTTGGCACTTGTTTTAAGTTTTATTTCAAATGTAGAAATATTTGTCCAATGATTAATCTTTTAAGAAAAAAGAAACTCTTAGAATTGTTTGAGTTGACATTTTTCACATGATCCAAAATGTAATCAAAAGTAGTTCTTCAAAACAATAATAATAATAATAGTAATCATAATAACAATAATCATAATAATAATGATAATGATAATAACAATGATAATATTAATAACAATAATAATAATAATAATAATAATAATAATAATAATAATAATAATAATAATAATAATAAATTACATTTCCAATTACGATAATAATAATTGTACTACTACTACTACTACTACTACTACTACTAATAATAATAATAATAATAATAATAATAATAATAATAATAATAATGTAAATTGACTAACACTACAAGAAACTAAAGTATTTTCTAAATGATAAAGAAATTTCTATTGCAGCACAATACTACTGCTACTATCAACGCTATCAATAATAATAATAATAATAATAAAAATAATAATAATAATAATAATAATAATAATAATAATAATAATAATAATAATAATAATAATAATAATAATAATAATAATAATAATTAATAATAATAATAATAATAATAATAAAATATAATAATAATAATAATAATAATAATAAAATAATAATAATAATAATAATAATAATAATAATAATAATAATAATAATAATAATAATAATAATAATAATAATAATAATAATAATATATAATAATAATAATAATAATAATAATAATAATAATAATAAAAATAATAATAATAATGATAATAAAAGCCTCAATAAAAACAATAATATACGATACTGATACAATCAGTTTTAAAGAAAAATGGTAATGCTTTTAATATTAATTTATGTTACACTTTGGAAAAAATTTAATTACAATTTCCTCTAAAGTAATGTACTTCATTTTTATCATATTGTATATTTAATATATATATATATATATATATATATATATATATATATATATATATATATATATATATATATATATATATATATATATATATATATATATATATATATACATATATATATATATATATATATATATATATATATATATATATATATATTATATATATATATATATATATATATATATATATATATATATATATATATATATATATATATATATATATATATATATATATATATATATATATATATATATATATATATATATATATATATATATATATATATATATATATATATATATATATATATTATATATATATATATATATATATATATATATATATATCTATATATATATATATATATAATATATATATATATATATATATATATATATATATATATATATATATATATATATATATATATATATATATATATATATATATATATATATATATATATATATATATATATATATATAACTTCTAAAAGGTAGTGTCTAGAGTTTTTGGTCTTATCAACTATTTCTCTCTTACTAATCTTCTCTCTTTCTTTCTGCCAGTTGAATTGTTGAATCACTCTATATACTATCACTATTGCAAAGGGAACTGCTCCTCTGAATCTCCTGTTGGATACCTCCTCCATTGAGAAACTCTAAAGCCTTTCAACACAATCTCATTTCTTCCCATGTATATCTCTCTGACTCCAAACTTAATGGCCAATCTCAGTCTTACGTGTACTTTATTGCTAAAGCCTTAAACGCATTCTCTTTATTTATTTTCCCAACTTCATTTGAATTGCACATCTTCAAACGTCGTGTGAATCTGGAAATATCATCCTTTAACTTGACAAGTAAACTAATATCCACCAACTCTGGTGTATGGCTTATGTATGGACTTTTCTCACCCGCAGAGATATATATATATATATATATATATATATATATATATATATATATATATATATATATATATATATATATATATATATATATATTATGATGGTATCCGCATCCGCAAATGAGAAAATATGATATGCGATCCATCACTATATATATATATATATATATATATATATATATATATATATATATATATATATATATATATATATATATATATATATATATATATATATATATATATATATATATACTGTAATTACTCCCATCATTCCCTGCCCAATACTACAGTAACATATTCAGAACAATTCCACCTACTGCAAACAACATATCACTAAACAAACACATACACACTTTCTTAACACAAAATTATCTTAACACCCGCCAACCAAATCACCTTCTCAACGAACACCTCCCGACATATCAAATACACAGAAGACAATTCTACGCAAAATTCAAATTACCCTATCCAGATTGAGTTCAGGCCACCACCCTAACCTACAAGCATACAAACATAGATTCACTATATAAAACACACAATATGCCAAAGATGTATGCAAAAACCAGAGACGACAGAACACCTCCTTCTGAGATACTCCACCCTAACACAACACAGAACTCTCTCACACTTCTCCTCTCTGAGAGACTTTTGGGAACGGCAGGCGACCGTTGCGGATTTCCTGAATGCGGTGTGGCCCTTCCAATGAGGAAGGTCCAAGGGGGAAAAAAGTAAAAGGTATATATATATAGTATATATATATATATATATATATATATATATATATATATATATATATATATATATATATATATATATATATATATATATATATATATATATATATATATATAATATATATATATATATATATATATATATATATATATATATATATATATATATATATATATATATATATATATATATATATATATATATATATATATATATATATATAATATATATAATATATATATATATTCCATACGGAGATGAAATTTATGAAAATACTTTTCCATTTTAATTTATTCCCAAAGTTCCTAGAGGAAAAATGTATTAACGAGTATCTCACTAATATCTTCAGACCCACCCTTCATTTTTTTACTGTACTCATACAAGAAATACGCTTAAAACTTCCGTATATAGGATCACTTACATCTCAACTTGATAGAAATATTCTTACTATAATTGAGGTTACATTCCCGCAATGCCAGTTCATTCTTATAAACTTTAACTCTCTCTCAATCAACTTTATATATATATATATATATATATATATATATATATATATATATATATATATATATATATATATATATATATATATATATATATATATATATATATATATATATATATATATATTTTACTTAGCAAGCAATTATATTCAGTTAAGTTTCAACTACATAACTTGCGATCGCTTTACCAAAGGACAATTTGTCCAATCTTTTTGTACTTTTACTCGGTCGAATTCTCATATTTTTTAAAGGCCATTGAATATATTTCAAAGCCGCAGCGAACTTCAAAATCGTTCATTTCCTTCGTATTATAACGGCGCACCGAAACTGAATTTCGCTCCCTTCCGGTTTCCATTGTGAATTATAATCCGAAAATATGGACATAAAATTATGTATTTGTATTGATCTATAGTCATAAATTTTTGAATGAAATCTGAATAAGGTAGATTTATTTACTTTTAAGGAAAAGGAATTAAATTCTTTCTTTAATTTTTTTTATTTCCATTTATTTTTTTATTTACATGTTTTGATACTTCGTTTTGAGTAAGAATAAATTTATGCTTGTATCATGCTTGAAGAAATGCTTTAAAAATTTATATTGTATTCTATCCATTAAAAGTTAGATTTATTGAAGATTACCATATATATATATATATATATATATATATATATATATATATATATATATATATATATATATATATATATATATATATATATATATATATATATATATATATATATATATATATATATATATATATATATATATATATATATATATATATATATATATATATATATATATATATATATATATATATATATATATATATATATATATATATATATATATATATATATATATATATATATATATTTTGTTGTCGAATTTTTTTACAAATATATATACTATTACAAACTATAAGTCTTCTTGCTTCTCATTCTATTGTTTGACTAAATATAAATTGCATTAAACCTAATAAATTATTTTTCTCCTACTTTTCAACGACATTTAAGAAGGAAGGATAAATAAGAATAAAAATAGAAATAACATGTAATACTATAAGACCAATTCTTCTGACTAGGGGTAGACGTGTGTCGAATGCGCGTATTGTTTTCTCGAGTTACACGAAGTGGCAAATAAGCCTTTTGAGGCGATGCAAACCGAGTGGAAGAGAAAGGAGATTTTTTTCCTTTCCTTTTTTTGTAATTCTTTGTTATAAAAGTACGAAGAAGGAGTGAAGTTACATCAAAGACATGTATGCTTTATTAAACTGTACCCTTGCACACATGGGTTGGAGGATAAGTACAATTACATAGTTTTTTTTTATAGGTTGAGTAGTTTTTATATCGATGTGTAAAGTGTACAGAGTATTACAGTCATGTACACTTATGTGTATATTTATAAATAACGCTAAATCGTGTAAGTCTTTTAATATGTTATACAATGTGACATCATGTGTAAAATGCTTGAAGTATTCTTATAGGCATGTATACATTATAATACGGGATCCTCACACAGAAATGTGTACACACATAGTAAATAAGCTTGTATAGGTCTTGTTTATTGTTATACAGCGTGATATC
>SEYY01022649.1:142500-145000 GCA_009176605.1 Armadillidium nasatum | reverse complement strand
CATATTTTTCTATTTCCTGCTTTCTTTTTCTTTCTTTTTCTCTCTCTTTTTATTTTTCCTTTCTTTCTTTTTATTTTAATATTTCTATCTTTCATTCTTTCTTTCTTTTTTTCTTTCTTTCATATTTCTTTCTTTCTTTCGTTTTTTCTATCTTTCTCTACTTCTTGCTTTCTTTTTCTTTCTTTCTCTCTCTTTCATTCTTTCTTTCTTTTAGAGTTCTTTCCTTCATTGTTTGTTTGTTTATTTGTTTGTTTGTTTGTTTGTTTCTCTGTTTCTATGTTTTTTTCTTTCATTACATATTTCTTTCTTTCTGTATTTCTTTCTTTCTTCCTTTCTTTCTTTCTCTTTCTTTCTTTCTTTCCTTCTTTCTTTTTTTCTTTCTTTCTTTCTGTCATTCTTTTCTTCTATCGTTCTTTCATTCATTCTTCTTTCATATTTCTTTCATTCTTTTTTACGTTTTCTTTCTTTCTCATTTTCTTTCATATTTCTGTATTTCCTTTTTTCTTTCTTAGTTTGTTTGTTTGTTTGCTTATTTCTTTCTTTAATTTTTCTTTCTTTCTTTCTTTCTTTCTTTCATATTTCTCTCTTTAATGATTTCATTCTTTTTTCTCTCCTTCTTCCTCTTTTTATTTTTTTTCATTTATTCATTTATTTATTTATTTAGTTATTTGTTTCTTTATTACTTCTTTCTTTCTCTCTTCTTTTCTTTCTCACTTTCTTCCTGCTTTTCTTATTTTTTTCTTTCTTTTCTTACTTTTTTCTTTCTTCCCTTTTTTACTCTTTCTTTTTCTCTTTATTTTCTTTTATTTTTTTTTATTATATTATATATATATTATATATGTATATATATATATATTATATATATATATATTATTATATAATAATATTATATATATATATATATATATATATATATTATATATATATATATATATTATATATTATATATATATATATATATATATATATATATATATATTATATATATATATATATATATATATATATATATATATATATATATATATATATATATATATATATATATATATATATATATATATATATATATATATATATATTATAATATATATATATATATATATATATATATATATATATATTTTCTCAGCAGAAATATGAAAATAATCTTTCTGTTTACTTTTCCTTGCTTCCTTTCTGGTATTTTAAGAAAAATTCAAACTCAAACTTTGCTTCTTTTTCTTTCCCTTCTCTAGTATCTTCAGACGGCACAATATCACAAAACCCGCTTAGCCTGTCACTAAAGATGAACTCTTCACTCAATTCGGCTCTAATAATTTTCGAAACTATCTTTAACAGGAAGATTTAGAAAAAAACATTTCAGTTCTTCTAACCATATCTTAGATGGCCAGTATGGCTTTCGAAAAGAAGATTCTACTGGTAATCATCTTTCTCTTCTCTCTAACTTTTGTTCCTCTGCTCTTCTGCATTTCGGGAAAACTTTTGTTGTGGCTCTATATACATTAAAAACCTTTGACGGACTCTGGCACAAAGGTTTGATTACTAAACTTTATTATTTCGGTGCCTATCCTTCTCTCTGATTTTTTTTTCAGGTTGTTGTATAGCAGTTGATGCAAATATCATTTATCATTTAATTCTATTAATAGTAATGTTCTTCAGGGATCTTTCCTACCATTAAAATATTTTTTTACTATTATTAACGACAGTTTCTCTATTACTTCTTCACCTATTCACTCTTATCCTGACGACTCCACCCTTCATTGCTCCTTTCGTTTTGAAAAGACGTCCCATCAACAGCATTTAGTATATATAATATATATATATATATATATATATATATATATATATATATATAATATATATATATATATATATATATATATATATATATATATATATAATTTTCCCATTTTTTTCAATTTCTATAATTGACATATAAAATAAAATAAAATAGGGAGGCCAAAATTTTAATAAAATAAAAAATTTCAAAGAATAAAAAAAAAAAAAAAAGTATAAAAAAAATAATAATAAATATATATATATTATATAATATATATATATATATATATATATATATATATATATATATATATATATATATATATATATATATATATATATATATATATATATATATATATATATATATATATATATATATATATATATATATATATATATATATATATATATATATATATATATATATATATATAATATAATATATATATATATTAATATTATATATATTATATATATATAATTTATATTTTAAAATACACAATAAGCTAATTTTTCTTTAATAAAAAGATTAAATGTTATAATAAATATAAATAAAATTAAAGCAAACAAAAAAACATACAAACAAACAAACACGAAATATTTGTTTGTGTTCGTTTGTTTGTTGTATTGTAACGCATTTCAAATCTCTGTTCAAACAAATTCAATGGTTTGTTTATTGTTGCTTGTAGGGTGTATTCTAAATTCAAATTTACTC
>SEYY01022649.1:117500-120000 GCA_009176605.1 Armadillidium nasatum | reverse complement strand
ATATATATATATATATATATATATATATATTATATAGAATCATTCTAATTAGAAAAATTTTGATTTTTGTAAAATATTTGCTTGCTGCAAATCATATATGTATCAATATCGATACTTATGCCACATATGCAAGGAAAGTTTCTTTCACAAAACTAATCTTTTAAATCACTTCCGTGTGCGGAAAGTCTTATTAAACTGGAATTCGAATTCTTTTCATGCTATTTCATGGAAACGACCTTTCTAATCTGTTAAACAATTCGGCCTGAAAAACAATAACACCTGACACAGTTTCGTCTGACAAAAAAAAACTCTTAATAATATATATATATATATATATATCTATATATATATATATACTATATATATATATATATATATATATATATATATATATATATATATATATATATATATATATATATATATATATATATATATATATATATATATTTATTTATTTGAAATTACCCACAAAATGATACTACTTTTACAT
Organism: Armadillidium nasatum; assembly: GCA_009176605.1. NCBI lineage: Eukaryota > Metazoa > Arthropoda > Malacostraca > Isopoda > Armadillidiidae > Armadillidium > Armadillidium nasatum. Next base: position 119,507 of record SEYY01022649.1, on the reverse strand, counting down.
TCTCCTTTGTCAAACCAAAACGTAAAGTCTTTAATTATAACTTGTCATGTCTTCATTAGTGGTAAAAAAAAAAAAAAAAAAAAAAAAAAAAAAAAAAAAAAAAATTGGTATTCTTTGCAATCTTCAACCCCTTCCCCATCCCCTGTCCTCAAAATGTAAAAAAAAAAAAAAAAAAAAAAAAAAAAAAAAAAGTAAGAAAAAATAAAAATTTTAATTTGAAAGAGAGTCGGAGAGGTTTCTGCTGGCAAACATATAATGGGATGATGTTTAGAGAAAATAATAAATTGTTTTGAGATATGTAATATAAAAATAAAAATATCACTTAATGAAGTTTCATGCAATATATAAACTTATACACACACACACACACACACACACACACACACACACACACACACACACACATACATATATATATATATATATATATATATATATATATATATATATATATATATATATATATATATATATATATATATATATATATATATATATATATATATATATATATATATATATATACGTGTGTGTGAGTGATTTTGTATCTAGGCGTGTTGATAGGTGTGTGTAATGTTATATAAGTATATTATAAGTATATTAATGATTGCATCAATTAATCACATTGTTCGAAATATTTCAACAAAAAAAAATAAAAAATAAAAATAAAAAAAAAATAAAAAAATAGAAAAATTATGATAAATTTCATTTTTGATCAGATTTGTATCATTAAAGTCTTAAATTTATGTGCTCCTAATTCAACGTTTTCACCAATTTCAAATCATATTTTTTGTTTTTATTCTTTCACTGAAAAATTCTTTTATATTTCTTCGTCTTTGCAAGTCTTTTCTCACCTTTGGCATTTTTATGTTTTTAATCCTTTATTTTAGTGGTCTTTTCTGTCTATTTGTTTATCTGTCGTTAAGTCTCTTCGAATGACTATTTATTTGTCTGTCACTCTATTTGCCTGTCTGTCTGTCTGACAGTCTATTTGTCTGTCTAGCTCTGCTTGTCTGTCTGTCTGTCTGACAGTCTACCTGTTTGTCTAGCTCTGCTTGTCTGTCTGTCTATTTGTCTATGTCTTTTTGTCTGGCTACCTATTTGTGTGTCTAGCACTGTTGTTTATCTGTCTATTTGTATATCTGTTTGTCTGTCACTCCGTCCACCCCTCTCTATCTGTTTCTATTTGTTTGCTTGCTTACTTGTCTACTTGTCTGTCTGTCTATCTGTCAGACACTCTGACTGATTGTCTGTCTATATGTCTGTCTATCTGCCTATTAGTCTGTATTCCTCTATGTCTGTCTGTCTATCTGTCTGTTTTCATGTCTGTTTGTCAGTCACTCCTTCCACATATTATCTGTATACCTGTTTGTTTGCTTATTCACTTGTCTCTTTATCGATCTATCTTTTTTGTCTGCCTGTCTGTTTATCAGTCTGAATGGACGGTTAGCTTAATTAAAAGAAATAGGAATAGAAGGAATGCAAAATGGAGTTAAAAAGGCAGACTACAAAGAGTCTTTTAATTAAATGATGATTTTAAAGAAATAAATAAATAAGTGTTCAGTGCTCTAAAATAATTAAATATCTAAATTTTTTAAGAATATTATAGTAGAGCATATTATATTATACTATATTATATATTATATCATGTATCCAAGTATATTATATTTTATACTATATTATATTATATTCAAGTATATTATTATATTATATTATATGAAGAGAATATTAATACTCTAGAAGCTGGGATAAATATTTAAGAATATTATTCAAACTATATATTTTTAAGACAAACTATATTTGATATTCAAATAGACATTTCCAGATACCAAAACGTTTTATTTTCTTCCAAATTCTCTCTTCCCTTCTCAATATCTTACTTCTAATTCATGTTTTTATCATATTATACACTTTCTTTCATTATTTTGTTTCTAGTAGAATTAATTTGCAAATTTTAATTTTGATAAAATTAATACAAACTCTGACTCATTAAAATAAGGAGATTTA
>SEYY01022649.1:95000-110000 GCA_009176605.1 Armadillidium nasatum | reverse complement strand
TTCATGGATTGAAAAGAGTCAAACGAACCAAAAATAAAACACTTGTTCACTTGCTTAAGTAAAGTGCAATTTCCAATGTTCACAAGAAGCTGTTATTCTCGAGTGTTTTCGTATGAATATAACAATATTAAGACCTGTACTTATTTGTGTACTGAGATATTTAATTATTTTAGCATTCAATTATTGATTCACTCTTCGGTGGTCTTCGTTTAATCATAAGAATTACGTAGAAATAGAAAAATGCAGCTTTAAAATTAGTTTAAAAAAATATTAAGACAAATATATTTGTACAGTTATTAAAACATGTATGAAAGTTTATATTTGTACACGAAGGAAAAGCCGAGTTAATATGTAATTTTAGAAAGAGGAAGAAAGAAATAAATAAATAAAGAGAGAGAGAGAGAGGAGAGAATGAGAGAGAGAGAGAGAGAGAGAGAGAGAGAAGAGAGAGAGAGAGAGAGAGAGAGAGAGAGAGAGGATAGTTTCATAAAACTGTTAGACACTTTCTGAAAAAAATATTTTCCTCACTTTTCGAAATCTTTTCCTTCAGCTTCCTAACTTTTTCGTCCATTATTTCCTTTTATTTATGTTAATCTTTTTTTGTTTTATTTTTGTCTTTTCCATTGTTTTTTCTTTTTCTCACTCTTTTATACTTTTCCTCTCTCTCTTTCTATCTGTCTCCTTTTAAATTTGCTTCCTTCTCTCTCTCTCTCTCTTCTTTTTTTCTCTCTCTCTCTCTCTCTCTCTCTCTCTCTCTCTCTCTCTCTCTCTCTCTCTTTTGTTTTTTGTTTTTTTTTTTTTTTTACCCTCCTTCTCTCTTTATCTCAGTTTCAATATTTCTCTCTCTCTCTGTTAATCTTTCTTTAACCTTGAATGAAGAGCTCTTGAATATAGAAGTGTAAAACACACCATACGTTTATAAACTTACACAAATGAGCTCAAATGCATACATTTGCCAGGCAGTCATATCTGAATAGAAACTGTGTACGAAACATCTTTAATAGATGAAAAGAAATTCATTAGAACAGTTATTATATATATATATATATATATATATATATATATATATATATATATATATATATATATATATATATATATATATATATATATATATATATATATATATATATATATATATATATATATATATATATATCACTTATCACCTCTCCCACTTTCGTGTGGTGGTGCCCGCCACAATTCTCTCACAAACATTCATTCCTACCTTTCATCCCCTTTCACCACCGCCCTCAATCTCAATCTGTCCTCTGCAAATCTTCTATCCTCTTCTAAACTCAAATTCCTTCCACCCAAAATCTCTCTCACTCCATCCATCCATCTTCACTTTATCCTTCCCGTCCCCCTACCCACATCCACGTCAGATCTAAAAAAAATACCTTGTCCAACATTCTGTCCTCATTCATTCTACACATATGTCCAAACCATTTTAGCACACCCTCTTCCACTCTATCCACTACACCAGGGGTCGGCAACCTGCGGCTCTTTGGATGTGAAGCTGCGGCTCTTTAGTTCCATACGCAAATATGTAAACTAAGTATCTAATATTTGCCAAAAATAAAAAAAAAAAAAAAAAACTAAAATGTGCAGACTGCGCCGTGATAAACACGTTCTGACAAGTCCGTTCGTGCCAGTCGGCGATCACCGCACACGGGAGGCGACCACAGATGCGACGAAACTATGTACTTATAGTCAATCAGTACGTGAGAGAGTGAGACAAACAGTGTTTCGTGTCTAAATTATTTATTTTAATAATTAAATTATTAGAGAATTATTTATTTTATTTAGGTAAGTATTTTTAATTGGGAAAATCAAATTGTATTCGTTGTAAATTATATTTCATTATGCCCAGCTTCTCGTATGTATTTAATTAGGTATACGTTGACATAGTAAATAATTGCAAAACTTGTCATCTGCTGTTTTGGATACCTAAATAATAATTTTAAAAATTCTTTATTACAGCTTCACCGCAAGCATGGCATCTACAAAAAAAAGAGAAGAACTGAAGAAGAGCATCGAGAATTCAATCGGGATTGGACGGAGTCGTTCGCTTTCATATGCAACTTAGATGGCCTTCCGACTTGTCTCATTTGCCACGAAAAACTCGCACACAATAAGAAATCAAATTTAGAGAGACACTTCACTAAAAAATATTCTCAGTTTGCTAGTAAATATCCAGCCGGCGAAGAACGAAAAAAAAGCTGTCGACGAGCTCCAAAAACAAAAACAGCAATCAAGTTCCATGTTAAGTAACTGGACGCAATCTACAAGTAATGTTAATCTGGCAAGCTTCGCGGTATCACTAGAAATTGCAAAAAAAGGCAAACCATTCACAGATGGTTGAGTATGTCAAAGATTGCTTCATACGTGCATCTTAAGAACTGTTTCGTGATTTCAAAAACAAACCAGAAATCTTGAAAAAATTAAAGATTTGCCACTATCCGCTAAAACAGTACAAGATAGAATAGCTAAAATGTCTTCAAATGTAACATATTTGCAGGTGGAAGATATTCAATTTTCTTCTGCCTTATCACTTGCTATAGATGAGTCTTGCGACATAAAAGACACGGCACAAGTTGCCATTTTTGTCAGGTATATGTCTTCCCAAGGTCCAAAAGAAGAACTTCTAGGATTGCTACCGCTCTCGGGACAAACTAGAGGGGAAGATATAGCGAATGCCGTGCAAAAATGCCTTGAAGACAATAAGATCGATTTAAATAAAATCTTTTCAATAGCAACTGATGGAGCCAGAAGTATGACAGGAAAAAATAAAGGGGCAACAATGATTCTTCAGAGCAAAATAAACCACGAAATTCTTACGTTTCACTGCATAATACACCAAGAAGCGCTTTGTGCCCAAACATTTACGGCCGAAATAGTTGAGGTCATGAATTTGGTAATCAAGATTGTTAACAGCATCTTGTCAAAAGCACTCTACCATCGTCAGTTTAAAGAATTCTTAAACGAAATGGAGACTACTCAGTATTCCGACCTCCTTCTTCACAATAAAGTGCGATGGCTTTCCAAAGGTAAGGTGTTGAAACGTTTTGCTTTGTGCTTGAATGAAATAAATACATTCCTAAATGAAAAAAATCATTAATCACCCTGAATTAGAGAACGGCAAATGGTTGCAAAAATTTTACTTTATGGTGGATATCACAGCAAAATTAAATGAGCTGAATCTAAAACTGCAAGGAAAGGGAAACCCAGCCTATGTTTTGGTAGAAGAATTAGTTTGTTTTGAAGAAAAATTAATTCTTTTTGCAGAAGATATTCAGAGCGGTAAATTACTTAATTTTCAAATTTCTAAAGCAATATCGCGATAACATCAATGCAACTGTTGACACGAATTACTTCAGCACAGTTATAAAAAAAATGAAAGATGAATTTGCTGACAGATTTGAGCAATTCAAAACCAACAAAACCACTCTATCATTCATAGTAAATCCTCTCAACACAAATAGTAACGAAATCCACATTGAGCCATTTGGAATTGATACTGGATCTCTAGAAATGCAATTGATCGATTTAAAAAGTAAAGCTTTGTGGAGTGGAAAATTTACAGAGTTGAAAAGCAAGTTGGAAGAGTTTTAGGTTCAGAAATGTGTGTAAGTAACGCAACAAAAGTGGACAGCTTTAAAAGAAATGCCGCGAGTTGAGGCACTTATATTCGACGCATGGAATAGTCTTCCAGATTGCTACAGTGAGATGAAGAAGTTTGATTTGGAGTGCTGACTATCTTCGGATCGACATATTTCGTGCGAGCAAGCGTTCTCTTGCATGAATATAATTAAAAGTAAAGTAAAAAGTCAACTAACAAATGAAAATTTAGAGTCGTGTTTGAAACTTAAAACAACAAGTTATGAGCCAAATTTATCCAAACTTTCTAAAACCATGCAAAGCCAACGCTCCCATTGAATTTGTTTGCTCAAATATTTTTTATTTTAAGTATAAGTTACATTGTTTAGTAAAGTTTAAATTTTCTACTTGAATAACCATGCAAAGCCATCGCTCCCATTGAATTTGTTTGCTCAATTGTTTGTTATTGAAGTACAAGTTAGTGTTGTAAGTAAATGTTTAATTGTTTTAATTTTTTACTTAAATAATAAGTAATTATCTAATAATGCCATACATATATTATCTCATTTGTTGTGAAAAACACTACTTATATATGAATAAATAGATATTTTTCCTTATGAATAAATAGATTAGTTTTTTTTTTTTTTTATCAAAAAACTTTATTTATGCGAGTACTATTTATTGTTGGCAAGAAAAAATTTTGTGGCTCTTTAAAAACTTTGAAATTTTGTAAATTGTAATTTTTGACTCTTGCGACTCAAAAGGTTGCCGACCCCTGCACTACACCCATCTTCCATCTACACATCTCCCTTTTTCTTTCATTTCTAATCCTTTCAATCCTTCTTAATTTACATATCGCTCTCAAACCTTCATCTCAAAGACATTCAAACTTTTCCTCGCCCTTCCATTTATCATCCATGTTTCACACCCATACATTACAGAAGGTAAACACAAACATTCAAACATTCTTATCTTTAGTTCTTTCGAAATTTTTCCTTTTTCCATAATATTCTTAGACTCTCCAACACTTTCATTCCCTCTACCACTCTATTCTTCATTTCTTTTCCAGTCCCACCCTTAGCTTCCACAAACATTCCTATTTATTGTAATTCATCCACCTCCTCAAGTCTCCTTCCCCTACTTCTACACCCCCCATTCCTCTCTCCATATCTCCTCATCCCCACCTCCAATCCTCATAACTTTAATTTTTACTGGATTGACTTTCAATCTCATGTTTGCACATTTCACTTCAAACTCTCTCACCAGCATTCTCAACTTTTCTCCAGATTCTGCCACCAACACCGCATCATCTGCAAAAAGTAAAATGTTCACATCCCATTCACTTTCCATATTTCTCAATCTAGCACCTTTCCCTTCTCTCTCCATTTCCCTGTCTCAATCCCACTCCCATGCTAAACCAATCCGATGGTTCCCTCTTCACCCTCACTCTTGATCTTCAATTCGCATAAAAGGCTTCGATGCCCTTCAGTAATTTCCCGTTCAACAACCTTTCCATTAATATTTCGAACTTCCTCCTTCATACTCTATCGTTTGCTTTTCCAGATCCAGAAAACATACATACCCCATTATATTTTTTTCACGTAATTTCTCTGTAAACAATCTCAGTGTGAATGCCTTGTCCACACATCCCCTACCCTCTCTAAAACACCCTTGTTCCTCACTCATTCCCTCACTCATAATTTTTACAAACCATCTTATCACCTTTTCCTTTGTATATGGGTACAATGCAGGAGTCCTGCCACTCCTGAGGCACTCTACCTTCTCTCCAACACACACTAAACATTCTCACCAACCATTCAATCAACTCTCTAGGTCCCTCCTTTATCATCTCTCCATATATACCATCCATTCCTGCCGATTTTCCTTCTTTACCTTTCTCACGTCTACTTCCACCTCCTCTTTACTAATATTTCTCTCCTCCCCATCATCATTTTATACGTCTCCCCCATTACTAATCTCTCTCCCTTCGTTCAGCAATTCACTAAGTACATTTTCCATCTCTCTCCAACTTCCTTCTCTCCCTGTAATATTTCTCCATCTTCCCCTTTCACTCCCTCTCCCCTCTCTTCTTCTCCTTCCTCACCCTTTACCTCTTTCCAAACATTTCGTTTCTTTCCTTAAAATTTCATGCTAACTTTCTGCCACACTCCTCTTCTACTCTTCATTTTGCTCTCGTGACCTCTCTTTTCACCTCCCTACACCTCTCCCTATACTCCTACCAATCCATAGCCTCCTTTGTTCCCAGATACCTGTTAAAGGCGTCCTTCTTTCTTTTCACCATATTCTCCAAATCTTCATTCCACCATTCACTCCCTTTCCACCTTCCATTCCCTATTTTCTTCACCCCACACACCCTTCTCGCAACCTCCACTAAAGCTATCTTCAATTTACTCCATTCCTCTTCAACATCCTCCACCTCACTCCTCATTACCTCTCTCCACTTCTCTCTTATTCCTCTTATGTAGTCATCTCTATTCTCTTCTTCTTCCAGCCTTTCTACCCGCACCACCTCCACCACCCTTTTTCTCACTTTTACTTTCTCCCAACCCCCTTTAACCTTGACCCTCGCAACTACTAAGTAATGGTCAGATATACCTATGGCTGCTCCTCTTAATACATTTACATCTAATAATCTACTCTTCTTTTCCCATCTCACACATACGAAATCCAACAGTCCTTTCTCCCCATTCACCCCACTCACCCATGGATACTTGTGAATATCCTTCTTCATAAACCATGTATTACCAATCATCATTCTTCTTGCTGCACACATTACAATTAATTATGTCCTATTTTCATTCACACCTTCTTCCCCAAAGGGTCCTACTATTCTTTTCACACTTCTATTACCTACCCTGGCATTCAGGTCGCTCAACAAACATATATGATCTCCATTATCAAAATTCCCCCCACACACACTCAGACTCTCCCAGAATGCCTCTCTCCTTTACATTTGTTCCCACTACCGGTGCATAAGCACATAAAAACCCAATACTCCCTCTGTACCCTTAATCCTACCCAGACTATTCTAGCTCCTACACTACCACTCCCTTTCACATAATTCTACCACACATCTTTCATAACTATAGCCACTCCTTCCCTTCCTCTAACCCTCTCATATACCTGCGTATACCTCTTTGTACATCCCAAATGACATTTCCCCTTTACCCTTTAATTTCGGTTCTGTCAATGCCAACGCATCAAATCCCTTTTCCTACATCACTATTCCACTTCTTCTATATTTATATATATATATATATATATATATATATATATATATATATATATATATATATATATATATATATATATATATATATATATATATATATATATATCGGCTCGATTTCAACGAGATCCATGAGACAAGCGATTGTTCAATGTTTTGTTTGCATAGTTACCGCCTTAGGCGAAGCATTCATATAACTAGTGTTAAATATCAGGTAGCCCTATTCAGGTATATATATATATATATATATATATATATATATATATATATATATATATATATATATATATATATATATATATATATATATATATATATATATATATATATATATATATATATATATATATATATATATATATATATATATATATATATATATATATATATATATATATATATATATATATATATATATATATATATATATATATATATATATATATATTGCCGTTTAACGTGGCTCGAACGGTAAAGTGATTGACTCACGTGATTGAGGAGGGCGCCGGTTCGATCCCACTTCAGGATCCTAGGTATATACTACCTAGAAAAGTTCCTCTCCTCGAATAGGGCAATGCCCGTGAGATGTCTTCATAGAATTGCTGAGTCACACTCTCTCTATAAGATAGCTTTTACAACGGACACTGCTCTTCTAACCTCTCCCGTGGGAATACCTCCTCCATTGAAAAGAGCTCGTACGTCACGTCTCTCTGCACATTCTCATTATTTTTTCTGTTCCTCTCTCTCACCCCAGACTTAACCGGGATGCTTAATCTTACATGTACTCTACTGGGAAAGTCTGGAACACATTCCCTTTATCTGTTTTTCCAACTTTCTCCGCCTTGCGCACTTTCAAATGGCGTGTATCTGGACATGTCGGCCTTTAATGACCAGGATTTGTTTTTCCATCTATGATGGAAATCGGTTAGCCTCCGGCCTTTGCCCAACGGAGGATATATATATATATATATATATATATATATATATATATATATATATATATATATATATATATATATATATATATATATATATATATATATATATATATATATATATATATATATATATATATATATATATATATATATATATATATATATATATCCTCCAGTGGGCAAAAACCTGAGGCCTACCAATTTCCACCGGAGTTGGAAAAACAAATCTTGATCATTACAGGCATACACACCGTTTGAAAGTGTGCTTTCTTATATATATATATATATATATATATATATATATATTATATATATATATATATATATATATATATATATATATATATATATATATATATATATATATATATATATATATATATATATAGAGAGAGAGAGAGAGAGAGAGAGGTTTTTGTAATTGTGTGCATGTCTATGTGTGCGTAAAATAAGCAGTTCATAACACAAAGCATTATTGAACGAAAATAATTCTATAGAGCCAATTTGATTCACCTTCTATCTAAATTGCACTGAATAATACCCACATGAGAGATACTTACAAAGCCTCAATAATACCTAAAAGGAAATGTCTAACCATATTTCTCTAGATAAGGATTTTTTTTCTTTCTAGACGTGTTGTAGCCACCAAATTATATCCTTTTTTTTTTTTTCCTGCATAACTTTAAATAATGGTTTGCATTCTCGTGTGCGTATAGCACCTACGCACTTCCAAGATATATATATATATATATATATATATATATATATATATATATATATATATATATATATATATATATATATATATATATATATATATATATATATATATATATATATCATGCAACATGCGGATGTCTATTTTTTCACATTCACGGATGCGGATTCGGATGGGTATTTTTAATGTTCCACATCCTCGGATATGGATGTAGATGCGGATGCGGATGCTTTAGTTCCTATATATAAAGGCTATAGTATATATATATATATATATATATATATATATATATATATATATATATATATATATATATATATATATATATATATATATATATATATATATATATATATATATATATATATATATATATATATATATATATATATATATATATATATATATATATATATATATATATATATATATATATATATATATATATATATATATATATATATATATATATATATATATATATATATATATATATATTCATCACCACCACTCACGGGCAAAACCCCATTCAAGGAGGGGGTGTTAGATCAATAAGAGAATAAGAAAAACCTTACTAGTTCCACTTATCGTAAATTTCGTAGGTTAGCATAGACTTGGGCTTTAATGTAATTGAGATTAAATTCGGCAGGAAACACAGAATACAGAAAAGAATTCCACAAAACAGATGTGACTGAAAAGAAAGAGGCATCGCAGCGGACAAGCCTGAATTGCCTATGTCCACAATAAATTTATGTGCTACGAGGTCGTCGTAAAGGTTAGGTATATGAGTGAACAGTTCTCTTGAGCATTTGTCGCTGTTGTACCTTTAGAAAAGAGACAAGGCAACAACGTCACGTCGCAAAGATAAAGGGTCAAGTGAATTAGAAAAGTCGGAAAAATTTATAATTCTTTTAGCCTTTGACTCAGCCCTACTCAAAAGACCTGTGAAATCTGAGCCACCTCAGACATGAGAGTAGTACTCCATACAAGGGAAGATGAGGGCCTTGTATAATATAATTGGAGTATTGAGAAGAATTAAAGATTTATCACAACGTAAAGAGTATTCCCAGCTTCTTTGAGTGAGTCCTATCAACCATTGTGATGTGAGGTTTCCAAGACATTTATTTTGTTTATGTGAAGGCCAAGGATGTTTATAGCGCTAACAGGACAGACGGAGAACCATCGAATGAAATAAATAAATTAGGAGGTGTCTTTGATAGGGAGGTTTGAAGAAGAGTTTTAAAGAGTTGATTTTCACAAAGTTCATACGAGCCCACTGGGAAATTCTATTCAGGTGAGGAAGAATGGAATCAGAAAGATGAAGACAAGAAGCAAAAGAGGGAGCAAATTTCAAATGAGAAGAAGAATGGAGGGTCGAGTTATCGTCATATGAATGGATGAGCATCTGCTAAGATTATTAATGAAAAGTAGGAATAGAGTAGGAGACAAGACAGAACTCTGAGAAACACAACTATTGACAGAAAATTAAGAACTCGTCCCATCAACAACAGCCCAAATGGAGAAATTGGAAAGCAATTTAGATATAAGTAAGCAAAGATTAGAATGGAACTCAAAGGAGGGGAGTTTTTAAAGCAGTAATGAATGCCGTGCAAGGTGAAATGCCTTAGATATGTCAAGCGCCACCACACAAGTCTCTCTGTGGTCCTTAATAGCAGAAGACCATATAATAAAGTATATCACCAGTAGACCTCCAATGCCGAAAGTCATACTGATAATCTGAAAGAAGGGAGGGGTATTTCAGATGATCTAAGAAATCAGAGTTGAGAGGGGGTTTCAAAGATCTTAGACAGAATCCAAGTGAGAGTTATAGGTCGGTAGTTACAAGGATTAAAGCAGCTACTTTTCTTCATAATAGGTTGGACTAATGCGCTCTTCTAACACTGAGGGAAACTACTAGTATTGAGCCATATTGAGAAAAGTTAAACGAGGGACGGGTACGGTTTAGAAACCACTCGCTTAAAACTAGGGGAGGAATGCCATCCGGGCCGCTTGCTTTCCTAACGTTCATAGATTTCAGAAGCCCATGCATTTGATCAAATGTAATCACAGGTAAAGGCATGAGACATCTGAGAGGAGAAGAAGTAGGAGGAGGATTGACTGAGTCGTCCAGGGCTGAATAAGGAGAGAACAGGAGGCCGAAGAGATTAGCATTTTAGAGAGCTATCAGAGTAAATAAGAAGAGGAAAGGATCATATATATATATATATATATATATATATATATATATATATATATATATATATATATATATATATATATATATATATATATATATATATATATATATATATATATATATATATATATATATATATATATATATATATATATATATATATATATATATATATATATATATATATATATATATATATACTATATATATATATATATATATATATATATATATATATATATATATATATATATATATATATATATATATATGAAAAATAATTATTTTCTTATTCATGCTATCCAAAAAATTAATCAAACATTAGACAACAAATTAATAACTTTCAAAATTTTATACATCCGCATTTAAAAACTGTGGATGCGTATACGGATGCTGGTATTGCAAAACCATGAATTGCTGATGCGGATGTTATGAGGATGAAGGTGCCACATACAGGACTATATATATATATATATATATATATATATATATATATATATATATATATATATATATATATATATATATATATATATATATATATATATATATATATATATATATATATATATATATATATATATATATATATATATATATATATATATATATATATATATATATATATATATATATATATATATATATATATATATATATATATATATATATATATATATATATATATATATATATATATATATATATATATATATATATATATATATATATATATATATATATATATATATATATATATATATATATATATATATATATATATATATATATATATATATATATATATATATATATATATATATATATATATATATATATATATATATATATATATATATATATATATATATATATATATATATATATATATATATATATATATATATATATATATATATATATATATATATATATATATATATATATATATATATATATATATATATATATATATATATATATATATATATATTTTCTTTATTACAGCTCTTTGTAAAGAAAGATAATTTATGAGCACTGAAAACGTTCCTAGAGGTATGCAAATACAGCCTTCAGGTTCGTTCGTCCAAATTACTTAATAACACTTTGAAGTCCAGAACACGTTGAACGCCTAACAAACTTTTTCACATTCAAATTAAAAATAATAAGCTATTTATCATTTTTTACTGTAATTTAATTACCGAGAGATAGCAATTAAATGAGTGGATCTTATCTTGTTATTTGCTTTTTAATTTTTATAGGAATTAATTTTATAATCAATTATTTTTTGGAGGTTTCTGAAAACTTCTTGTTTTTTTTTTTTTTTTTTTTTTTTTTTTTTTTTTTTTTTTTTTATTTGGTGTGGCAAATAAGGAGAATCAATCAAAATAGATAGTGTTTTAATGCTGTATTTGAAAGGAATTATTCCATAGTTGATTACTTTTAAATATGGCTTCTGGATGTTTCTCTTTCTGAAGAATCTATTTCCTTTCTTCATTGTCAAGAAGTTATGAATCGTAAATTAAATTTTGATATTAAACCCAAAATTATAAATTTTATAAGTGAATTGCGAATCATAAATCCTGTTTTATTTGCGTTGCGAATTGTAAAAAAAAAATATTTTTTTCAATTTTAGAAGAAAATTTTACTTCCTTTTGAATCGAATTTCAATATTTTATTTAAATTTAAGAAATTAAAAACATAAAATACTATATCAATAACATTTAATAGTTTAATAAATTTGTTTTTGCTTTAGTAGTTGATATTAATCTTACAGTAATTTGATATACGAGAATAACAGAAGAACAAATATTAAAATATACATATTCAAAATTTCGGACTGTGAATGCAATTGAGAGGCAAGAAACATATGAATAACAGCTTCGTAAATGCCATTCTTAATTCCGATAGTATTGCTTGCTTTTAGTATCTGATCAACATTAAATAGAAAAACACTTTAAAAAAGGGTTAGAGAGGAAGACTAGCCACTCAACCATAACTTTTACAACCTTTGTATCGATTCCAGATAACGAAATATGAGGGAGAAAAAAAAACAAAAAAAAAACATTTAGTCTGAAACACAGAAGATTTGTATTTTTTTTTTTAATCTTCAAACGAAAATTTCATATTTTTTGTATTCTCCTAGTATGTACAACCATAGAAACGTGCTTTATTATTCCTTTATTCCTTTAAAACTTCATAAGAAACGTATAGAATTTACGGAAATAAAATGGCAAAAAAATATTTTTTATTGCCGGCGATAACATTTAAAAATATTTGTACTTTAAAATTTGATAATAGTGATAAGTGCCTGTGATTAATGAATCTTTACACATACACATCCACGCACACACACACCCTCAAACACAAACGTCCACACATACACACCCACCACTTATATATATATATATATATATATATATATATTATATATATATATATATATATATATATATATATATATATATATTATATATATATATATATATATATATAGAGAGAGAGAGAGAGAGAGAGAGAGAGAGAGAGAGAGAGGTTAACGACAGAGAAGACTCCTTGAGAAGAACCAGATTAGTGTAAGATTTCATATAAGGAGATGATTCTTTCACTTCGCTACTTTATAATGATAGCGAAGCTGCAAAAGTGACAAATAATATACATTACCTGACGAACCTAGAGTAACGTTAATTAATAAAAGCCATTTATAATTTTTAATATTACGGGTAGAACAAATGATAATGGGACAACCCACACACATGGGCACACTCGCAAGCATTCGTATATTATATATATATATATATATATATATATATATATATATATATATATATATATATATATATATTATATATATATATATATATATATATATATATATATATATATATATATATATATATATATATATATATATATATATATATATATATATATATATATATATATATATATATATATATATTATATATTATATATATATATATATATATATATATATATATATATATATATATATATATATATATATATATATATATATATATATATATATATATATATATATATATATATATATATATATATATATATATATATATATATATATATATATATATATATATATATATATATATATATATATATATATATATATATATATATATATATATATATATATATATATATATATATATATATATATATATATATATATATATATATATATATATATATATATATATATATATATATATATATATATATATATATATATATATATATATATATATATATATATTATATATATATATATATATATATATATATATATATTATTACTAAGTTAATTCTAATGCCAGATCAAAAGCAGACTGGTGAAGGAAGCTTGCAAAATATAAGATTTATTGATGTGCTCAAGACTTTACCAATTGATTACTGGCAAGAATGAGCATAGGTGAACAGAGAAATGATGAAACTGTAGAAAGATGTTCGGCTGTCTTTAAAGTAGGAGGCATGTCATAAGAGATGTGAGAAGAGGAATGTCCGTTGTAATAACAATAGTAGCCCATGAAAATGCTATTCGAATGATTAAAATCGAAAAAGATAAGATTTTCATACTTCTATAGAGGGAGCCAGGACTAATTTTCTGTTTAGGTGGTATTAACAAAAAAAATTAAAAAAGGAAGAAAAAGCGAGAGAAACGAAAAGAAGAGAATAAAATCAAGCAACTTCACCTATCGTATCTTCTCTCCAGAAATACTGAAAGCAGTAAGTAAGATTTTGTTTTTAAACCCATTGTTTTTAAAGTGTGGAGAGATGAGGAACTAAAAACATCCTGATACTGAAGTTAGCGGCTGCATTAGACAGATGCAATTTGAGTATATATATATATATATATATATATATATATATATATATATATATATATATATATATATATATATATATATATATATATATATATATATATATATATATATATATTATATATATATATATATATATATATATATATATATATATATATATATATATAATATATATATATATATATATATATATATATATATATATATATATATATATATATATATATATATATATATATATATATTTGTATAGAAACACTACTTAATGTTGAGCTTCAAGCAACAGCAGAAGCTCTAGGACACGATATTGATGACTTTCATATAAATCGATCGACCTTTCAACGGGATTGGCAAAAACCTAAGAAAAAATCGTACTAAAGAAATTAAATCCGAATTTCAAGAAAGTATTCTAAATTTTGTTATACTTC
>SEYY01022649.1:40000-55000 GCA_009176605.1 Armadillidium nasatum | reverse complement strand
TATATATATATATATATATATATATATATATATATATATATATATATATATATATATATATATATATATATATATATATATATATATATATATATATATATATATATATATATATATATATATATATATATATATATATATATATATATATATATATATATATATATATATATATATATATATATATATATATATTATATATTCTTTCTCTCTTAACTAATTGTAATTTAAAATCGCAAAGTTTGGGTACTTAATATCTTTAATAAAGATTTTAATCTCTTAAGTATAAATTTGACTAGTTTCTTTTTCTATAAATAAAGTTTTCCCTTCAAAACCTATCAATTATAATTAATACAAAACTTCTATTTTAAAGAATTCTTAATTCCATCTTTTAAGAAAAAGAAAAGAACTTGAAAATTATTCTATATTTCTTGAAACATTTCAAGATTTTAAGAAAAAAAAATTTGTTAGAGATTTAAGATAGTTTCAAGTTCTTTGAAGTTATATATTAAAAAGGATTTAAACTCAATCTCTCTCTCTCTCTTTTTCTCTCTCTCTCTCTCCTTTCTTTCTCTCTCTCTCTTTTCTCTCTCTCCCTCTCTCTTTTCTCTATCTCCTTCTATCTGTCTCTCTGTCTCTCTTTTTCCTCTCTCTCCCTTTCTCTCTCTCTCTCTCTCTCTCTCTCTCTCTCTCTCTCTCTCTCTCTCTCTCTCTCTCTCTCTCTCTCTTAAAATATGCAAATTAAACTTAAACTCTTTTAAAGTAGGAGAAATACTTTGAAATTTGAAATTTGAATCTCATTAATAAATTATCATCATTTTTAAAAGTAATTTCAAATTAATTAATTTATTTTCTGAATTCAAAAATAATAAAAATAATAAAATGTATTAATAATTTTAAAAAAAATTTAAATTATATAAGTAATAAATATTATTAATAGTTTAATAATAATAATAATAATAATAAAATTTAAAAATATTTATAAAATTAATAAAATAAAAATTTTAAATTTTTTAATATTTAATTAATTTAATAATTAATTAAATAATTCTTAATTTAAAATTAAAAGAATTTAAATAAAATTTCTAAAAATGAATAAAAACTTAAAATTAAACTTAAATAAATAATTACAAATTACTTAATTAAAATAAAACTTAAACTTACTAAAATTAAATGTGTAATTTTAAAATATAATGTTTTAATATGTAAAATCTTTCATTACATTATATCAAATATAAAAAAAGGAAATTTCTCGAATTTATTTTATTATTTTGATGTCATCGAATGACATCGGATGACATCGGATGACATTGATTGATATCGGATGTCATAGGATGACATAGAATAACATCGGGTGTCATCGGATGACATCGAATGGCATCTGATGACATAGAATGTTATTGCATCTCGAAAGCGAAAACAAAAGCTAGCTTCTCTTTTGGATGTAAATAAGATATGTAAATGAATATTATTTAGTAAAAGTGATTTACAATGAAGTGAAAACAAGGAATTGTCCTGATTTAGAACAATTCCTGCGTTAACTTTCATTTACCTTTGAAGTAATAATAATAATAATAATAATAATAATAATAATAATAATAATAATAATAATAATAATAATAATAATAAATAATAATAATAATAATAATAATAATAATAATAATAATAATAATAATAATAATAATAATAATAATAATAATAATAATAATAATAATAATAATAATAATAAATAATAATAATAATAATAATAATAATAATAATAATAATAATAATAATAATAATAATAATAATAATAATAATAATAATAATAATAATAATAATAATAATAATAATAATAATAATAATAATAATAATAATAAATAATAATAATAATAAATAATAATAATAATAAATAATAATAATAATAAAATAATAATAATAATAATAATAATAATTAATAATAAAATAATAATAAATAATAATAATAATAATAATAAAATAATAATAATAAATAATAATAATAATATAATAATAATAATAATAATAATAATAATAATAATAATAATAATAATAATAATATAATAATAATAATAATAATAATAATAATAATAATAATAATAATAATAATAATAATAATAATAATAATAATAACAATAATAATAATGATAATAATAATAATGTATGAACAAAAAATATTCAATTCACGAAGCAAAGGAAAAATTACAAAAACATTTTAATATTTTATGTAGGTTTTCTCTTCAAAGAATAGTATCCCTAGTATATTTTATTGCAACAGTTAATATTTCTCTATTAAAACTAGTACTAATTCTACTACTAATAATAAAAATGATAATAATAATTTTAATTGAAATGAAATAATGAAAAATGAAAATGTGAATTAATAAAAAATTATGTAGCAAATAATATAAGATACTTAATTTTAAGAGAGTTAAATGTTTAAGTGCGTGTATGAACGGAAGCAGGTCAGAAAACGTCGTTGAACCCAGAAGTCGAAAAGAAAAACAAGAAGTCATCTTCATCAAAGTGTTACGTGCCGAGAAACAGTTTCAAAAAGTGAAAGTCGGAAAAAGCTTAGAATATTCCAAGAAAGAAAAATGTTTCCAACCTTATAGGCATAGTACAATAACCAAAAAACAGAAAAGTTAGACTGAAATAATGATCATGCATGGAAAAAGATTTTCATAATAATCCCTCTCAAAGCAAATGCTATAAAAGAAAATAACAGTTGGGTAATATAAATTATAGTAATAATAGAATATAGACTGCTACCTACTCGATGGTTTGAAAAATAAAAAATGACATGAAATAATGAGAGCTGGAGAATTAAGATGAAAGACTTTAGACCTTTATTTTGAAGAACAATGAATGTGGAGTGTGGAGTGTGGAGTGTGGAGTGTGGAGTGTGGAGTGTAGAGTGTGGAGTCAGGAGTGTGGAGTGTGGAGTATGGATTGTGGAGTATGGAGTGTGGAGCGTGGACTGTGGAGTATGGATTGTGGAGTATGGAGTGTGGAGCGTGGAGTGTGGAGTGTGAAACGTATCCTGTATGTGAGGAGTGTGGAGTCATCCAGAATGTGTAACAACAATTCAATGAAGGACTAACAATTCCCTTAAGCCATATATATATATATATATATATATATATATATATATATATATATATATATATATATATATATATATATATATATATATATATATATATATATATATATATATCCTTGAGAAAGTGGAGTCTAGGGCTTTTCGTCTCATCAACTCTCCTACTCTCACTAATTCTCTCCAGTCTCTTTCTGCCCGTCGAATTGTTGCGTCACTCTCTCTATGCTATCGCTATTACAATGGACACAGCTCTTCTGAACTCTCTCGTCGCATACCTTCTCCATTGAGAAGGGCTCGTGTGACTCGTCTTTCTACACAGTCTCATCCTTTCTCTATCCAACTCTCTGACCCCAGCATTAACCGCTATGCTCAATCTTACATGTACTTTACTGGTAAAGTCTGGAACACACTCCCTTCATCTATTTTAATAACTTCCTATGACTTACACACCTTCAAACGTCGTGTATCAGGTCATGTCGGCCTTTAATTTGACCAGGTTTCCGTCTTTCCCCCTAAGCTCTGGTGGAAATTTTGGCAGGCCATTTGCCTTTGCCTACCAGAGGTATATATATATATATATATATATATATATATATATATATATATATATATATATATATATATATATATATATATATATATATATATATATATATATATATATATATATATATATATATATATATATATATATATATATATATATATATATAATTCTAATGTTTTTTCTTCGAAGGACTACTCACAGGCATGCTTATCTTAGCTTCGTCTTAATAAGGTTTTCAATCTTCAATCAGTTAGTGTAAAGCCAAGAAAACACTACAAAATAAATGGGAATATAAATGAATCCCAAAATAAATAAGAAGAAACTAAGAACTAAAATACAGATGTAAAAAATAAATAAATAAAATAAGAAAAAGTTAATATATATATATATATATATATATATATATATATATATATATATATATATATATATATATATATATATATATATATATATATATATATATATATATATATATATATATATATATATATATATATATATATATATATATATATATATATATATATATATATATATATATATATATATATATATATATATATATATATATATATATATATATATATATATATATATATAATAAAATTTAAAAAAAAATTAAAATTTTTTTTTTTTTTTTTTAAAATAAAAATAAAAAAATTAAAATTTAAAACAAATAATTAAATATTAAATAAAAATTTAAAAAAATAAAAACATGTTGTAATGTTAATTAAAATAAGAAGAAAAATATATGTTAGAATTTTTTTTTTATTGGTATTATTTTTGTTCTTTTCTTGTATATGATTTTGAAGAACAAGTTGGCTTATAATAATTATGTGCAATAAATAAATACTGCGTACGTTTTCATTATTATGATTATTATTATTATCATTATTATTATTATTATTATTATTATTATTATTATTATTATTATTATTATTATTATTATTATTATTATTATTATTATCATTATTATTATTATTATTAATTATTCATTATTATTATTATTATTATTATTATTATTATTATTATTATTATTATTATTATTATTATTATTATTATTATTATTATTTTATTATTATCAATATTATAAGTTGTAGTAAATAATAATTTTTACTTTTATTATTTTATTTATTTTTAAATAAATTTAAAATGTTACTTCTCTATTAAACTGTAGGTTTCATTTGAAGTAATATTTATTCCATTAGAAGCCTCTTTTCAGAGAACTAGGCAACTACCATATTAAAATTATTGTATTTATTAGTACAGAATCTACTCTAATATTGTAAATTTTTAATTGTACTTTCTCTGAATTAAATATATAGAATTATGGAATTATTACTATTAGTAGTAGTAGTAGTGGTGGAAGTATTAAATTTGTATTATTGTTATTATTAATATTAGTAGTAGTAAAAATATTAAATTATTATTGTTACTTTTATAATTATTATTATTATTTTTATTATAATTGTTATTAAAATTATTATTATTATTTTTAAATTTTTACTAGAATTATAATTATTATTATTATTATTATTATTATTATTATTATTATTATTATTTAAAATTTTTATTATTATTATTATTATTATTATTTTTATTATAATTATTATTATTATTATTAATAATTATTACAATTAATAGTATTATTATTGTTATTATTATTATTAAATTATTTTTATTATTGTCATTATTATTATTATAATATTTTTTTATTATTAGTAGTAATATTAGTATTAGTATTATTATAATTGTGGTTAATATTATTATTATTATCGTTATTAATATTCTTATTATTACAACAAGAAAATTCATTTATTCAGGATATCAGTTAGTTTCCAATAAACTCGTCTCTGAATTATTTATGAAAATAAAAAGATCCTATTTATTAGAAATAATTTTATTACATCGTCATAGTTTCGTGATTTAGAATATAGAAGCAAATGTGCATGTAAAGTTTTTTTTTGAAAATCTAATCTCCTTTTTCTGATGAAACGAAAGTAAAATTATTTTCTAAAGTATTTTTGTATCAATAGTGTCAGTATTTTTTAATTTTTGTAACTTATTTCAAAAATATTAAAAATAAGTGTTTCTAACCTGATTAGTAAACTATGGGAGAGTAAACAGGAAAAGGATGATGCTGATTGGTAAAAAGTGTCCCAAGAGCTCCTTTTAAAGGAGGAAGCATGTAACTAAAGAGTTCGGAAGGGAAGTGACTTCTTTTATAGCAATGATAAAGGAAGAATTACGCATCATTTAGACGACTTGAAAGAGAGTTTAGAGAAAGTGAGAGCAGGAGAGTTGCCGGAGTGAAAAGCTTGGGCTTTTCAACCTGGCAACTCTCTTGCTTCGATTAGACCTATTTTAGATCTATGCATTCTTCAAACACAACAGGGGTGTGTGAAAATCCCTGAAGGAGTATTAGAGTGTAAATTTTCTTTGAAGCCTTAACTATATGATCTTGCAAGAAAAAATATGACTAGAGTAAATGTCAAGAATTTTAATGACAGAGGAAGGTTTGAGTTGGAATATTTTCAAAGGACTGCTTAACTGAAGTTGGAACTGCGCAGCTAGAGCAGGAGCTGAAGCCACAGTAGGATCCAGAAGTTGCATTCGTCAAGTCGGAGTCATAAGACAGGAGCGAACCACCACTTATTATTTGAGTGGGTCGAGAACTGTAGAAATAAATTTGTTTATTTTTGAGTTGTTTTTTTCAACTGTAGAGACATAACGGGGTGGGTGGAGCAGGGGAAGAAGGGTGGCTAAGTTTTTACTTGGAATAGAGACTGATGTTCGAGGAAAACTGTTAATATAAAATATTTTATCTACCTATTTGCAATGTTTTAAAATATTTAAAAGATGACAATGCAACAAGACGTTTTAATGGAAGATGTGTGAAGATTTATATCTGGTAGTAAATTACGGAAGTGAACTTCTAAGGGTATGAAAACAATTAATATTTCTCTGCCCGATTAGAAACTAAAAAAGATAGAAACTCAGATGTTCGGATGAAAATTTAGACATCAGTTATTTTACTCTTGATTATATATTTGAAATGCAAAGAGCGATGAAGGCTAATGTTATTTTCATCACTGTGAACAATGGATGAAGTACAGTGCTGTTGATGTTTTTATAGGTTCATCAGTGGCCGTCTACAACAGTTGTTGTAGAAACAAGACGTAAGGAAAAAAATGAAAATTAGATATCGAAAGAGGGAGGCTTAGAATACTAAGTTTTGTTCTAAGCTTTATTGAGGCTATTGATTTGTTCATTGCCATAGCAAAACATTCTGAAGAGTCAAAGATAAAGAATCGTAGAGAGAAATCAAAGAAGAGCACTAATTTAGAACTATTTAGGAATCCTTTCTCTCCTTCTGAGAAAGGTTAAAATAAATTCTATGTTTCCATTTCTTTGATTTAGGATAGCTTCGAAAAACAATGGCATATTTGAATGAGCATATCTTTGAGAAAAGAAAGAAAGGTTGGAGATGGTAAACTTAAAAGAAACAATTTACGAAAGAAAAAAAAATTGGAGAGAAAAGTTCATCCAAGGAAAAATACAAGAAAACTTTGCAACCATCAAAATTAAATAAAAGAATGCAATGAGTAAGGAAAAAAAAGCCTGAGTTTCCATTTCATTCATTTGCCGAAAACAGTGAAAGAGAAGAGGAACTTTAAAAATGAATGAATTTTCTACGAAGGAAAATTCTTTTGAGATTACGGTGAATAGATTTTACATAATTACGGGAAAAAATAATTTAACACCAATCGTTCTTGACTGACTTACAAATTTAAATGCATGTAATTATTATTATTATTATTATTATTATTATTATTATTATTATTATTATTATTATTATTATTATTATTATTATTATTATTATTATTATTATTATTTTTATTATTTTTATTATTATTATTATTATTATTATTATTATTATTATTATTATTATTATTATTATTATTATTATTATTATTATTATTATTATTATTATTATTTTTATTATTATTATTATTATTATTATTATTATTATTATTATTATTATTATTATTATTATTATTATTATTTTTATTATATCATTTTATTATTGTTATCATTATTATTAAATTATTATTATCTTATTATTATTATTATTATTGTTATTATTATTATATTATTATTATTATTATTATTATTATTATTATTATTATTATTATTATTATTATTATTATTATTATTATTATTATTATTATTATTATTATTATTATTATTTATTATTTTTTTTTTTTTTTTTTTTTTTTTTTTTTTTTTTTTTTTTTTTCTTCCCACGTACGATTGCAGGAATGTTAAATCTTTCTGCAGTCGACACCACCCTGCATCATGCGGGATATGGTGCAGTGAATAAAAAAATGAATTATTATTTTTATTATTATAATTAACCTGATTCCAGTAAAAAAATAATAATTGTTACATCTTTATAACGTCATAAGATTAAATGACGTTTATAGGCTTTGATCATAAGCTATAACGTACTGTAATCATTAAGTGGCTACTGAAAACGAAACTAGTAATATATTTATTTGAACATATATATATTATTATTAACAAAGTAAATAACTAATATATACTATATATATATATATATATATATATATATATATATATATATATATATATATATATATATATATATATATATATATATATATATATATATATATATATATATATATATATATATATATATATATATATATATATATATATATATATATATATATATATATATATATATATATATATATATATATATATATATATATATATATATATATATATATATATATATATATATATATATATATATATATATATATATATATATATATATATATATATATATAATCATAATAAGTACATAATATACACTAGATTATGGAAAAACAAATAACTAATTAAATTAAAAGCAAAACACATGTCTCTTTGCATGCGCTTCAAAGTGTGCAAGTCGTTATTAGAGGATGGAAGAGTGTTCATACTTAGCATGTAAATTACGTGAAAGAATGATTACATCTTTCAAATCAAAGGTCGGAGAAAGTGACGATTTTATAAGCAAAGATTTATTATGATTCCTCAAAGAATAAAGTAGTTACTTGACAGCTAAGAAGTATACGTTCTTTGCAATAAGTTAGTAAAAGGAAAATGTTGCACTTGTATAAAGCCCCCAAAAAAAAGATTTCAAAGGCAAAGAGGCTCTAAAGCTGATAAAGAGAAAATTCCAAGACGCCAACACTATTGTGGAAAAATGTTCAAGAGTGAAAAACAAATTTGTTTGAGCACTAAAAACAAAAATGAACTACACCCAGTAAGAAGCAAGCAGCTACGGTGGTGAGTAAGAATTTCGAAAGTTCCTTAGAACACTGTAATTTTAATGGCATATTTTAACATATGTGTATAGGATACTTTAAAAAAAAAAAAAAAAAAAAAAAAAAAAAAAAAAAACCAGAAAGAAAGGGAAAATATCAAGAATAAAAAAAGACTAATGTTTGAGATGTGTCCTTTCGAAAAAGATGCTGTAGCTGTGTGGAAGATCATACTGAGTGAATAGATAAGTGATCAGCAATAACGACACATTGTAAGATTTGCTGATAAGTGAGCAGCAATGAGGACTCATTGCAATATTTCCTATTGCTTTGGATTACAGCTAGGGTCAAGATCTGGAGAACGTGAGATGATTTCCAACAATAATGAAAATAAAATAAAGACTGAGAATGAATCAGAAATCAGTATTAATTAGTTATTGAATAAAGTGAATATTTAAATAGAACAAGACTGTAACTCTCAAGCAATGATAATGTTAGTGTAGGGTGGATTTTTAAGGTTAGTTTTAGAGACAGTCCTCCCCAATCCCTTCCTACCTGGTTTCTTCTAGGCAGTTTGATTTGCAATAATTTTAAATTTATTAAAAAGTAACATCATATTCGGAGAGCCTAAGACTTACGCCCATACACCCATAATCACACACACACTCACACACACGCACACATATATATATACTATATATATAGTATATATATATATATATATATATATATATATATATATATATATATATATATATATATATATATATATATATATATATATAGATATATATATATATATATATATATATATATATATATATATATATATATATATATATATATATATATATATATATATATATATATATATATATATATATATATATGATAATAAAAATAATATCTTAAGAAAATATAATCGTTTTTATTATAAACAGAGCAACTTAAAATAGGTTGATAATGACTATCATAGCAAGCTTCAATCAAGATAAATTGACAGTTAATAATAGTAATTGAGCAAGTATGAAATTCATTATAGGAGAATTTATTCCTATCTAATTCAACTTCTTATTAATGAAAAGGATAATACAATAACCTTAGACAATTATGTTAAATGTGTAGAAAACCACATATATATATATATATATATATATATATATATATATATATATATATATATATATATATATATATATATATATATATATATATATATATATATATATATGTATGTGTGTGTGTGTGTGTGTCTGTGTGTTTGTGTGTGTTAAAAATTCTAATATGCGAATAGCTTCTTTCTATGTATCAAATATGAACTGTTTACTTTTTTGTACATACACACACACACATACACACACACACACATACTGTACGTACACACATTTGTCTCTGCATTTTAGGGTTAAAAAATTCTTACGTATGTGCATATATTATTTGTACAAACATAAGAATGTATGTGCAAATATTATGTTTGCCCATACATTCTTATGTATATGCAAATATTATAATGTATTGTAACATTTAAATTTATGTCACTGACCAGTATGTATGTATATATGTATGTATGTATGTACGTGTGTATGTATGTATGTATGTATATATGTATATATATATATATATATATATATATATATATATATATATATATATATATATATATATATATATATATATATATATATATATATATATATATATATATATATATATATATATATATATATATATATATATATATATATATATATATATATATATATATATATATATATATATATATATATATATATATATATATATACGTATGTATGATTATGTATGTATGTATGTATGTACGCATGTAAGTATGTATGTATGTATGTATGTATGTATGTATGTATGTATGTATGTGTGTATGTATGTGCGCCGTCAAACTGTCAAATTTATTTATATCCTTAATGAGCTTCAGGTAGTTCAAATTAGGAATACAATATAAATCTTTAAATCCAAGCACAAGCTTATTTATTTAGTAGAATTTCTCTATTTCGGATCCCGAATACAATACATTGTACCAGCCACTCATTCTCCTAACCCTATTTCTCCACATCTCCGTCTTCCTCCAATTTTCACCCCTCCAGCTACCCCACTCCCTTTCATCGCCATTTTAACTTTTTTTTTTTTTTTTTTTTTTTTTTTTTTTTTGAAATAATCTTTTTATTACATAATTATGCAAATAATAGAACCAAAATTATTAGAGTAGCCTTTCGTTAAGAGTGAAAAAAAAGAAGAAGATGAAACTGAATAATTTGTTATCGGTATTTGTTAAATAATTTATTTTCCTCCTCTATACCTTATATATTACAGCCATTAGAGCTACAAAATTATATTCCAATGCCTTTTTTTTCGCTCTGATGTTTAGTTCACTTACTTTGCAATTATCCGGAGTATGTTAAGTGGTGTGGAGTCAGACCGATGAGCGACCACATAAATATTAGGCTTCACTTGTTTCGTATTTGATTTAGTGCCTAGTTTGAAAGTCTGTGTATTTACATTATACTCATATATATCCAGTATATATATATATATATATATATATATATATATATATATATATATATATATATATATATATATATATATATATATAATATATATATATATATATATATATATATATATATATATATATATATATATATATATATATATATATATACTATATATATATATATATATATATAATATATATATATATATATATATATATATATATATATATATATATATATTATATATATATATATATATATATATATATATATATATATATAATATATATAATTGTATGTGTGTATGTGTGTGTGTGGGTGTGGGTGTGGGTGTGTGGGTTTGTGTGGAAAAGAACAAATTTTTTAGGACCTGCTTGATTTCTGATAATTTTCGGGAATGTTCATTAATTTTTAAAGTAGAATTTTAGATTAATTAGATAGATTTCGATAAGGTAATTCATGTTATTAAAATAAATGAAATCAAATATAAAATCAAAATAAAGATAAGACTAAAGGATGAATTTTACCCCAAAAATATTCAAAGAATTTGCTTATCAGTTAAAGTGTTTAGTGAAAGGGAGGAAATATTCTTAAAATTAATTGGAATTAATTGAAGCGTTTGAGTAATTATTCTAATAACATGCAGAAACTGAGTCTGCGCATGATTACGTAGCTGAAGAGTTGGCCGTCCCAACTTGCGGTGTATTGTGATGAGAGATGCGGTGCAGCATAAATTTCAGAGTCCTGATGACAGGAAGTGTAGTGAAGATCTTGTACTGTCGTGGTGGATGGCTTCTTAGCCAGGTGAAGTGGGATGGGATGGAATGCTTGGACATCTTTATCACGTAGTTTGAAATGTGTTTGCAGACAAAACCCTATAAGTTTTTTATTATAAATTATGTGATTATGTGCGTCCAATTTGCAGACAGGTCTGAGAGAATAGCTCTGTGTTCCCTGAGTAATGACCAAGCTGCAAATTTGAACAACCGAGTTTTGATCTTTCTCGTATTCCTAATTAGGTTAGAGAGAGATCTTAGTGGTTTTCAATCTCTCTCTTAAGCTCAATGTAGTAATAAAGATCTACCTGACATATTTTCCCTACACATTTTCACCTTTCATAAAACCAGGACTGCGGAGCTTATAAGATAATTTACCATAGGCCTAAGCAAGCCGAAATCAACAACTTCGCTTCCTGTCTTGAATTTAAATTTGAAGATGTGAAAATGGTCAAGCTTAACATTAAGCAAAAGATTTCGTGGAAATAATGCGATCAGGTCACTTTCTTTTTATTCTTTTATTTCGAAAATTTAACTATATTTAATTTAAAAAATTAATTTAATTAATTTAACTAAATTTTATTTAATTTCATCTTAATTTTAAAAATTTTAAAAACAAAATGTACTCTTCAGAATAAGTTCAAATACATTCTTTGGAATCTTTTAATTTAATCTTATAATTCTTTAAAGTCTTATACAATAATTTGCAAAACAAAAAGGTCGATATTTACAAATTTTTTATTAAATTTTTAATTTTAAATTTAAAATAAAAATTTAAAATTAAATTTTTAATTTTAAATTATATTTTCCCCCATTTTTATTTCTTCCTTCATATGTATTTTGCATTGTAAACAGATTTATTATTTAAATAATAATAAAAAAACGAAAAAATTACAAATTAATCATAAAAATATTAAAAAATATTATATTACCAAAAGATAAATATTTTTTAACAATAAAAAAATATATTAAAAAAAGGTTTGAATTTAATTTTTTTTTTTTTTAAATTGAACCAAATTCACTTGAGACCCACAGAATTTCATTTCTAAAATATAATTTCTCTTTTCTTTTCTTTAGGTGAAATATAATTAATTATAAGTGTAGTAATTATAATTTAATTATTTTAGCTTAGCTTAATTTATTTTTAAATTTTGATGCATTAACTTTTTACTAAATAAAATTTTTAATGAAGTCGGAAAAAATTGATGCCGAAACATCTTTGAAACACACATACACAAACATACACACATACACACCCGTATATATATATATATATATATATATATATATATATATATATATATATATATATATATATATATATATATAGTATATATATATATATATATATATATATATATATATATATATATATATATATATATATATATATATATATATATATATATATATATATATATATATATATATATATATATATATATATATATATGCCTGAGCCAATAAAAAATCTAATATTATAGGTTTGTATATTATAGTATTTCGCAATTGTCAAGTGATTCTGGGATGCATTGGATGAGATAGAACAAATGCACAATCAGGGTGATGAATTTCGTAAAAAAATGTAAATTCCAGATACATCGAACCATGCCAATACCCTTCCTGTTTACGCGCCTTATGCCAAACTTACTCGGATTACTAAAGATTCGTTATCATCGCATTTAAAGATCAGTAAAGAAAAATCTCATCATCCCATCAGAGCTCGAAAATCTTGAATACTAATTTGTCATCTCGATGAAAGATTGTGGGTAGTGTTACTCTGTAAGAAGAACAGTCGAATACCCTGTTCAACTGTGGCTTCAGAGATAAACGGATGGAAGTGGAATGAAGCGTCATTGAATATAAGCCTATTTTTAGTTTCGAGATTGTATTTGTAAATATAATATAACCACAAAATAAAGATTACAATGGTCATGGACCCTGGCTCGTTGTTTAAGTTGCTATACCAAGAAGAAAATAAGAGATAAAAAATAAGTACTGCAGCATCACTGTATAAGGACTAATATACTTAAAAGAATCCTTATGACGGATAAGGCCAGCCCTGGAGTTATTGAGCACATCTGGGTGGGATACATTCATTTGCACTTAGCCTCATCATTTTCCGCTTTAGAGGCCTAAAAAAATAGATATTTTAAATATTAAAATTAATTTTTATGAAAGACAAGTTGTATAAAAAATAAAGAAAATTAAAGCTCTTTTTTTCTTTCTTTTTTATATAAATTTTATATTAAAATACATAATTTTTTTTTGTCTATTGTAATTATATTGTAATATTTTTAAACTCAAAAAAAGTTTTATTTATAAATTAAATTTTGAATCAAATATAATTATATTTGGATTAAAAATCATATAAATTTAGCCACAGATTATTAAGCTATCTGGTCCCTTGAAAATACTCTGTCACAAACGGCACTCCTTAAAAATGTTATGCACGCTCAAGTAGGAAAAAATATCAGGAAGTGTCTTCCCAAAATTTTGAGCTTTCTAAAACTCATATCTTATAATATATCTATGGAGCAAAGGCCTTGTCTTATGCTCTGCCATATTTAAAATTTTTTTTTTTTTTATATTTTTGAGATATTGATTCCAAATTCAAAGGATATCATCTGATGCGGATTCTGAATCTAAGGCCAAACCCAGTTTAAGAAGAATACCAATAGGCTAAATTTGGGATCTAGAA
>SEYY01022648.1:70000-75098 GCA_009176605.1 Armadillidium nasatum | reverse complement strand
ATATATATATATATATATATATATATATATATATATATATATATATATATATATACTTCTTTCAAAATATCATTACAAAAAAAATCTGTTTTTAACAAATTTATCACGTCACTATACAATTTCCATGGTGAGACGTTAAGCCTATAAGAACTCGTTCTAACAGAGTTATGATTTCACTGTATGATCTTTATCTTTCCTATTCGTATTAATCATATATTCATTAGTTTTTCATAAATTGCATAAGTTCACAATCCATCTAACTTAAACTTGTATATTAATTTAAATACATATATTTTCATTAACTGTGTTACTAATTTTCAAACAAGACTTTCTAACAAAATGCTTTTTTATATATATATATATATATATATATATATATATATATATATATATATATATATATATATATATATATATATATATATATATATATATATATATATATATATATTCCCCCCCCCCAGAAACAACAATAAAACATTTACCAAAAATATTGATGTGTTTTTGCAGTTATCCTTCAAAGTAACATTTTTTTCACCCTCCAAATTAGCAAACTATGTCAAAGTATAATAAAACAATCGCATATACCTTCTAATAATAATAATAATAAAATAATAATAATAATAATAATAATAATAATAATAATAATAATAATAATAATATAAATAATAATAATAATACCTTTACTTATAGTTGGAATCTTATTTTGTTGTACAGGTTCTTCGCCAGCACCACCAGCATTCTGCATCTTATCAAGAACTTTTGAAGTTTCTTTAAGCTTTTTATGAACAAACTGTGAGGCCTTTAGAGATGCCGTAGCGCGTCTCCTGATCTCCTTCGTAGCAAGCAATTGTTCACGCTTTAACTTTTGTTCTCGTACTTTGCGTTCGTATTCTTCTTCTTCATTCGTTTTGCTTGAAGTTTCTCCTTCCTAATTTAAAAAAAAAAAATCAATTCCAAAAATATAAATAATAAATTTCAAAACAAATATTATAATAATAATAATAATAATAATAATTACCCGTTCACTCTTTTGTTTTTCTTCTCCATTTTCTTCAATTTGGGACCTTGGTTTGGTCTGGTTTTCAGGTTTTGTTGTAGCTTGTAAATCAACGGTCTGGATAGTTTTCAAATTGGGATTGGGTTGAATCACTTTGTTGTTGCTATTAATGGGGCGAGACAGACGATGGTGAATGGACACAAAATTATCTTCCTTCTCTGGCCCTTTCTGAACAAGTTAAAAAGAAAAAAAAAACTAATGTTTATACAAATTGAGGAATGACAACAAAAAATATTTTTCCAAATCTTGAAATGATAATGAGTCTTTCAATTGTATATGATTCAAGGCTGTAAAACCATGATTTTGGAAAAGCTAAAACCAGAGCCCCCAAAAAAGTCAGTTTTATTTTGGTCGAGCTGTAACAATTAAAGAAATTTTTTGAGTGGAGTTGGAACAATAGATTGATTTTTGTTTTTTTTTTTTGTTTTTTTTTCCTACTACAGAAAAAAAAAGGGGCTCAGAACCGAATGCAGAGCCGCATGATTTTAAAATGATGTAGTCGGGAGTCAGGCAAGTTTTAAAAATAATAATCGAGATAGGTATTTAAAATGATGAAGCCCACAAAAATACTTACTAGTCCTGATATAATTATTAAAAGACAATATACTGACTAAAAAAAAAATACAAATAAGAAAATTAACATAATTACAATTCAATTAAAAAGAAAAATAGCATGTGAAAATAAATTAAACAGTTAATTATGACTCTGTTGATTCTTGTAGCAACAACCCTATCAATAATTTGCTAACAACAACATCAACAAAAATAAAACTTTAAAAGAAATTGATTCTTGCTATTCGCTTTGATTAAATAGCAAGGTAAAATATTGACAAGTTTTGCAACATAGTAGTTTGTTGGGAAATGATTAGGATTGATAGGGTGTATTATTAGTAAGTAATAACTTCATGAAAACAATTTGAAAACTTTAGCAATTAATCCTACTTGAACCAATTAACTCAATTAAATATATAATAAAAGATATAAAAAATTCAAACCTAAAAGTTGTAAAACTTACGTTTTGTCTAGAATTATTTTTCATATTCTGAAAACATTGTTGTTTAGCTGGAATGGGATGACTCAAGTTAGCAGGCAAAGGTCGTTTCACGCCAACCCCAGCCATGTTGGCAAAACGAAACTGCTGTTGCTGGTGATTGTCAGAGGTGAAATCTTGATAACCAGGATTTGCTAACATAGTAGGCTGAAACTGTAAAATCAGAAGAATTAATTACTTTATTTGCAGTGAAATTCGTAAAAAATAAACTAATAATTTAGCAAGTGTCTTTAATTAACAAAAAATAGGAAACACTTCTGTATATAAAAGACCTATGCGGCAGGTAATAAAAATCAACTCTGTACTTTTTAACAATCCCTATTGTTGAAATAGAAATATACTACTACTACTACTACTACTAATAATAATAATAATAATAATAATAATAATAATAATAATTGAAATGTTAATTATAATGTTCTATTATATGGAGATTCAAAGGAGAAGATAAACAACTTCTTGGCAAAATATTTACAAAGACTAATTGTATTAACAATACTGTAAATTCTATTTATACATTATATAATTAAGTTTGCTACTATTTACAATATTAAAATTTTAGTCAGTGAAGTTTAGAAATTATATTAATCTGAACTATTCTACCATTAAGATATTAATTTAAATATAAACTAATAATAATAAAAATAAATAAATTTTAGGAGACAGGAGAAAATTTAAGTATTTATAAAAGTTTAGGTAATAGTAGCAGAGATATAAATTGAATTTTATTTATACAATATTTTTATTAATCAATTTACAATTTATTGGTTATGAAATTTATCCTCTTTTAATTTACTATTGTACTTCAAAACGGTCTTTTTAATTGTATTTCCTTTTAAATGTTTCAATATATGAGAACAAAAACTGAATCTCAGGTCTTCATTTTAAAAAAAAAAAAACAGTAGTAGTAAAAATCAGAAAGTTCTCTTTACCATATTTTCATATTTGCAGAATTATGTAAAAATACTCTGCAGTAAAGTAAATATTGTATTAAAGAAAAACAAATAGCACATACTGTACATTAGTTTTCTTATTTGGAGTTCTAATAAACTTCCATTACGTAAGGTATTATGTAAACTTTTGTACTATTGGGAGTTGGATGAGTATGCTGAAGGTAAGCACATTAAAATCAAGTAACAACAACGAGAGAGAGAAAAAAAAGATTTTGTTCTCAGGAATTCACAGCTGTTTTTTAGATACTTTTGTCCCACGTCAACTCATAATGAACTTTCATTCTATCTGAGTTTTTAAGTTATACAATCAAACCAATATATAATGCTAAGTGTGCATATTGCAAAGGATTACAGAATTGACTTTATAACAACTTTGTGATATACAATTTACAATCTATGGAAACAAAAGAAAAATTGTTTTGTCCACGGTTCTTCAAGAGACAATTAGAAATACTCAACATGCAACTGAAATGCTGATTTAATGGATCCGAAATGAAAAACATTTGAATATTAAATTCATGATTACAAACATGAAAGATCTCCTGATTTTCCTATTTGTTGTATTGAAGTCTCCAACTGTCAGGTGAAATAGACTACATTTACCTTATTCAAACAAACAAACACTTTAAAAGTCAGTGCTTTAAATGGCCTATATATATAAGGAAGCCTCCATGAAGATTTTAACCACTTATGTAACAATTTAGAAGCAATAAATCTAATATGCAACATTTGTCTCAAGAGTGATGATAAGTCTTTATAGTGCTTACAAAACTTTTTAAAGCAAATATTTATATCAAGATTACATTTTACATGTGAAAACTAGTTTTTTTAAAGGTAAAGAGACCTCTAATAAACTGTTTTCATAAATTAATCTTTCAATCTACATATATTATTTTGTTTATAAAATTTTATATCTAAAATACTTACAGGTTGCATCTGTGAACTAGAGAAAAAATTTGCCCTTAAAATATCCATTTGAGACATAAGAGGAGGTCTTAAGCCTTGCACACCAGGAGGTCTTTGTACTCGAACTGGAATGTTTGGTGATGGAAATCTTGAATTGGGCATATTCAACGGACCTTGACCCATGGGATGATTCCATCTCTAATAATAATAATTGGGAATTAATTCATAATATTCGTATTTCTTATTGTATTAGCTGATGAATGACAGTAAAATAAATAAATTATCTCAATTAAAAGAGAGTATCATTTACAAGATATTGAACCTGTTAGTAAACAAAACAGAATTACATGTTTTTACATTTTTCAATTACAACGTAAATCTCCGTTTGAATTTAGTAAAAATAATTGTGTAAATTTATAACAGACAAGTAAACTTAAGTAAAATTGATATATAATTAAAAACTACTAAAAAGCCAATACAAAATAAATCAATAATGAAAGATGAAGAAAATGAAGGAAAAAAACAAACTAAATTTTGGGAAGTCAAGAATTATAGTTTTCCAATCATAAATTAATAATAAACTAATTTAAATTAATTATTTCTTAATTTAATTAATTATTAATTTAACCAGAATTTAAATATGCAAATAAGAGAGTGTGAGATGATCAATTTTCCAGCAATTATTATATAACAGGAAAATACTGACAACAAAAAATTTCAATAATAATAATAATAATAATAATAATAATAATAATAATAATAATAATAATAATAATAATAATAATAATAATGCCTCTTTCATTTTTTGGAATTTTCTAATTTAAATGGCATGGTTAACTATTAATCTCAAAAATCTCAAGGTTAGATGTACAAACATTTGTACCACTCCCCTTCATTTTTCAAATATTAGATAGTTTAAAACTTAGATTAAGATTAGAACTATATTTTAAAATGCAATGTATTTAATAAATGTTAATTAAAATATTTTCCAAAAATTAATGAAAAATTTCGCTTTTTGTAAAAGGGAATTTCAAAATTTTCTGTGAATTCTTAACATGACCTAACGGCCTTAACAAGGTAAATTAACATATGGGTTAGACCCGTATTATTGGCGTCTGTGGAAGAACT
>SEYY01022648.1:42500-65000 GCA_009176605.1 Armadillidium nasatum | reverse complement strand
ACTTTCTTTCATAAATATTAGTAGCAATAACTTTATGAGGAGAATAGTTTAAAACTTATATTCGCCATGCAAAGCAAATATTTTTTTTTTTTTTTTTTTTTTTTTTTTTTTTTTTTTTTTTTACTTAATTGATAATATTTCAAATTTAATTTTAAATCTATTTACCAACCTGTTCATCGTTCAAATCTGCCAACAATGCTTCTTCTTGTTCTTCATCTAAATCATATTCCTCTTCATAATCTAAATCATCTCCAATTAGCTCATCTTCTAATCTGTAATAAAAAAAAAGTTTCTTAAATTTATATTTCTAAAACCTAAAAATATAAACATGAAATAAACTGCATGAGACTATGTATAAGCTTTGTTTCCAAAAATATTCCTCCAACAAACTTTATGTAAAGCTTTGTATCAAAATCACTGAAAATGTCCATTTCTGGTGTAATTTTTATAGGGGGAAGGTAATTTATTTATAGTTTTAAATTTTGGGGGTATTATAGCTATATTAATCACTTTATGTATAAAATATTTTAATTCTGAGATTTGTACACTTTTTTTCTTTCTTCCACACAATGTTCATTTATGTCATTTTTCAAAAACTGCAAACTTAAGAAATTTAATCACATTAAAGTATTATAAGTAACTTCAAGTAAAATACTGAATTGGTGACTAAAGTAGACAAATGTCATAATAAATTCATTATTTCTTTTTCATTACTTTGGGTTAATTACTTGCCTTGATGTTTATTTTTTTGACAATTAGAGTATTCATTATACTTTAAAATGTAAACAATCATCATCACAAGGTCAACATTTTCTTTTTTAACCCTTGCTAATTGGGGTAACAAAATTTTTTCCATTTTTAAACCACAGTTATTGCAGTAATTCCCCTAACATATAAGACTTTAAATTAACTTTTCCCCTAAATATCATACTAAAAATGTAATTTTCACCATTTCTGATAAGCTTTGACTTAAAAATTTCTAGCCTATATATTGAAGAATTATTTTTAGATGTTTAAATTTTATTTATACTGTGTTTATTTCACAATACTTGAAAATTTATTGTTAAGATTACCAGAGCGAAGATAAAAAAGAATGTTAAAACTAACCACAATAAATGACAAAAAATTAGCTACTAAATGATTTTTTAAAAACAAATTTTTAACACCAAGTAATAAATAATAATAATAATATATTTTTGTTTTGAACTGGCAATATAAAAGGTTACCATCATGAAAAATATGTTTTAAGTGGTTTGCAACAATACTTGTGACCACTTTACATGGATTAACCCTATAACATATTTCAACCAGCATTTATTTTGTACTTGACATTATAAAATCAAAAGTATTTTAATGAATATCAAACATTATAAGGAATAAAGAAAGGTTAAAAATCCTAGTTAGTACATAGAACCCCATAAAATATGACAAAAAAAAATCAATAATTATTTCTAAAACTCATCCTTCATTCACCACTTTCATTCCTATTTTTGTTAAGCTTTAAAAATAACATTTTGTATTACGCAAGGAATAAGTTGCCACTTACATGTTTTAAAATGCATAATAATTAAGTCCCATGTATGAAACAATAAATGTTTAAAAAGTATTATACTAAAATAATACATAAAAGCATTGTAAAATGCTACTTTTCAAAACTAGTCAACAGTAATTAAATAAAAAAAGGGTAATTTTTAGTTTTTACAATTTATTTTTCATTTTCACTTTATTATGGTTTCTAACAATGAACAAAATCCTATCTAGCCTTAATAGTATTAACCTATATATCATTACCAATAATCAATAAATACTAATCTATAAATCACTGCTAACCTATTCCCCTACATTTACCTACCCAAATCTTAACAGTGATAACCTAATTAAAGTTGCTAACCAAACAAAATCTTGCTAATCACTGATTACTACCTAACCTAATTCAAGATAACCTTTTCAGTATTATTCTAAGAAATGCTTCTTCCATATCAATTACTGCTTTCTTATCAATAGCTGCTAACCTATAAAATATTGTTAGTTTATTACTATAAATTCTAATATTACCTAACCAAAGCCAACAACCTCAACAGTGCTGACCTAAGGAATGCCACTAGGCTTATGAAGGCTGTTAACCTGATGAATGGTGCTTACCTATTATAATAGTTCCTTATATTACCTAAGAAAAACTAACCTTAAAAGTTAACATATCAAATATTACTAATCTATTAATAGCTGCTAACCTAACACAGGCAGCATATAAATCACTGTTAACCTAATGAATGTTAATAAATTATCTTCAAAGAAATATTCCTAACATAACAAATATTGATCACTTATAGTAACCTAACCTGAAAAAAATTACAATATTAATTGTAATGCTAAGTTAACAAATGCTACTTTATATATATTTTTTTTACTACTCAGGGCAAAGCCCTTTTCAAGTAGGGGAAATGATTAAAAAAATAATAAAAGTCCACCCAATCCCAAGTCTAGGGCAAAACCCTTTGGTGAATGCAGATGGAGACTTTAAAGAGGGGAAGATTAAATACAGAAGGAAAAACAGATGTCAGGGAGTTTCATAAACAAGAGGAGGCTGAAAGAGGTGGTACCATAAAAAGCAAGCCCAGAGTTTGCAATACTCACACAATGTCATGTACAAATAAGGCATCACTTGTGTTGCAAGGATGACATAAACCACTGTCAGCTTAGTAAACCCTCCTAACATAATGAACATTTCTAACCTAACAAACTTTGCTAACTTATTATTATAGTTTCTAATATTACCTAACCAAACCCAACGTAACCTTAGCAAAGCTAATGTAGTGAATATTATATCATTTATCTAACCCATCAATAGCTAGTTAAACATTCTTAACCTAAGAAACATTGCTATACATATATATATATATATATATTATATATATATATATATAATATATATATATATATATATATATATATATATATATATATATAAAGGGTGTTAAATTGTATGGGCCGAGTGAATGTGAACCACACCTAAACGTCAAGTTTTTTACTGCATTTCATTTGACTTTTTTCAATTTCAGACTTACTCAATTTGAACCATGGAAAGATACACAATGGAGCAACGTGTTAAAGTTATTCAGGCTTATTATGAAAATGGGCATTCAAATCAAAATGCATATCGTGCACTTCGTGATTTTTTTGGTCAATTTAATCGTCCAAATGTGCGTACAATCGGAAAAATCGTGAAAAAATTTGAGCAAACCGGGTCTGTAGGAGATTTGAAAAGACCAGTGCATGCTCGTACAGCTCGTACTGCAGAAAATATTGCTGCTGTTCGCGATAGTGGCTGAGGAGCCACACTTCAACTCGTCGTCGTGCCCAACAATTGCACCTCTCACGCTCGTCGTTGATGAACATTATGCATAAAGACTTGCATTTAAACGCTTACAAGGTGCAATTGACTCAAAACTAAAGCCTCTTGACCATAAAAACGTCGTCAATGGTCAGAATGGTGGCAAGAAATGGCAACAGTGGATGATCAATTTTCGAGGAAAATCATCTTCAGTGATAGGCACATTTTAGTTAAACATTCTTAACCTTAAATCAACCAAGAACCAAACATGCTATATATTACCGATTTATATATATATACCATATTATATATAATATATATATAATATATATATATATATATATATATATATATATATATATATATATATATATATATATATATATATATATATATATATATATATATATATATAAATAATTTCTACAATAGCTATATTATGGGATTTTATACATTCAAATTACAATTTAAGTAACATAGTATTAAATGCAATTGAAACAGATTTGGATATGTCAACATATTTTTATGACAGCAAAATTTCCAACTTTTAAAGCGAAACAAAAAATATATGAAAACAGCAGTCAAAGATTAAAACTTGGGTATAATTATACATTTTTATCATTTTATGAATTTCTAATTTACTAAACATGGCTTTCAACCTTTCATTATAATATATGAAAGATATACATTTATTTCATCCAGTGCTACTTTAATAATTACTCACTCAAATCTGCTATATTAATGCCAAATGTTAAGTTAAATATTTCCCTTATAGAATAAATAAAGGTAAGATGGTGCAACTTATACCACAGAAGAAAAGAAATTATAGCTAATCCACAAATCACCACAATCTATAGGCCTAAATTTATACCAAACCCTAATTATTTTCTCTGTTAACTAACCAAAAGGGAGTTAACACCACCCCAAAAATAAGAAACACTGGCTAATTTCAGTATTACTACCCAGACTAACACACACTATTCACATGTCCAAAATTGCTAATGTAACATGCATTTTATTCAATTAAATTAGTCAAAATGATTGATGTACAGAAAAATAGTCAAGCTGTAATTTGCCAAAAAACCTAACTGGCTTAGGCCTACCATGTGTTTGCACAACTCTATATACAACCAATAATGCAGATATAATTAATACTAAAAAAAAAATTTTTTTTTCAAATTTTTAATTTGTAAATGTCTGAAAAAAATTATTATCTTTAACTTAATTAAGGTACTTACTCAGCCATGTCTTTTCAATTTGCAAAGAATTTTGATTTTCAAATTCTTCTCCTGAGGTGGAGTTTTAACTGTGATTAGAACTGCCTCAATAATGGACAAGTTTATTTAATTTTTATTCTGGGAAACATGGGACTACGTTTGAGTCCAATATTATTTATGCTTTTGTTTATCTTAACAAATGCGCTACTTTGCCTATTATAAATTGAAAGTTATCATTTAAGATAAATTATAGTGTCTGAATCACAACTGAAACAAACTCAATTTCAATACCTATGCTTAATTTATAGATAATTGCATTTTTTTTCAAATTGGCCTGAAAAAAATTAATATCAACTGAACATAAGAAAAAACATTCTAGAGTTTGACTGTAGCATTTTATTTCTATTGAAACCATAAACACAATCTACATAACTGTATTATATGGTGGAACCTGGTGAAGCAAGAAACAGTAAATCGGTTCCAAAAAATAAAAAGATGGAAGTCTTGTATATACACGGTATATATATATATATATATATATATATATATATATATATATATATATATATATATATATATATATATATATATATATATATATATATATATATATATAATTTATAAATTTTTTAACTAAAGAGAGAAAGTTATTTTACTTGATATCTCATTTATTTTTAATTATAGAGAAAAAAAAAAAAAAAAAACTGAAAAAAAAACCAGAGTGGCAGAAATAGTAGTTAGGGACTGACCAGGGCTGGAATTTTACCAGGACCAGGGCTCTGGCTAGGGTTGCCTAAAATTTGTAAAGAGGTCAAAAGCACTGAAATTTCAGGTTAAGAAAATTAGATATAAATTCACTTAAATTAATGATTAAAGATTTTTTAGAAAAAATTTCAGAAAATTACAGATTTTGTATAATAAGTTTAAAAAAAGTACAAAAAAAAAAAAAAAAATTTTCTGATTCACAATAGTGATTCAACAGGGATACCTAGGTAAGACTCTAAGGTGAAGTTTGAAAACATGTAAGATATAAAATTATCAATATAACCTGTTTTTAAACATATCATTTTTTTGCTATATATCAAACTTGTATAATTTAGCTACATTATTTCAAAATTATCATTTTGTTTATACTTTCAGTTACTATGGCTAAAAGATCAGCTTAAGCAATATGGGAGTACTTTACAATGTTTCAGGATAGGTTTGAAATAGCTAAATGTAACATCTGCAGTCAGGAAATTAGAAGAGGACCTCCGTGTGCCCCAAGTAAAAATTCAACCAAAACTTTATGGGAGCATCTAAAGTCAAACAACAAAGATGAACATTCACTAGCAGAAAAGGAGCAGTCAAAAGAAACAGAAAAAAAAAAAAAAGAAAATATTGGAAAAACAAGAAAAAAATATTAATTTTCTTAAATTTTTTTTTAAATTTTTATTATTATTTGACATATTGAGCTAAAAGTTTCAGGGTATATGCATTTTTTCTTGAAGTTTTAAGTTGATTTTGAGAATTTTCGTGAGTCTGTGATGGTTAGAAAGTTATTTGGAACCAAAATTGAAAAAAATGAATAGCAGGGTCAAACCACTGATCCACATGAGCTGAAATTTTAACTGAATAACCTTGGCCCCAATTTCTTGCATTAGTGAGAACAGATTTTTGATATCACATCTAGGAAAAAGTTATATGCACTTGAAAATGAAATTGCAAAAATCGTACCCTTCTGGAGAAAAAATTTTAAAAAAAACACTACCTAATTTTTTTTATTTTTGGATATTGTTTAGAGGAGGGACAGGGCTAAAACTTTTTTTGTGCATTATTAAATGCTATTTGAAAACGAGATAGCCTCTCAAACTTTAGGAATTTTTGAAATTTGGAAAAAATGGACCTTTTTTGAGAGGCTATATCCCTATATCTCTAAACCAACGAATTGCATCGAATAAAGTAGAGAGGACTTTATAGCCCTATCCCTCCTCTATACACCTACCAAATATAAGAAATTTTATAGATGTAGTTTTTTTAAAA
Source organism: Armadillidium nasatum (assembly GCA_009176605.1). NCBI lineage: Eukaryota > Metazoa > Arthropoda > Malacostraca > Isopoda > Armadillidiidae > Armadillidium > Armadillidium nasatum. Next base: position 58,430 of record SEYY01022648.1, on the reverse strand, counting down.
AAAATTTTTTGTCTGAAAAGGTATTTAAAAACAAAAAAAATTTTGATAGTTGGTCAGTTTTGGGCTTATAAATTTTTTCCTGTATCTCTGGAAACAAAAGATTGTTAGGAGCTTTTGTATCCAATAGAATTCTGAATATACATTCCAAATTTCAGGTCATTCCAAAAAGTGGTTTAGCCCAAACCATTTGAAAAAGGGGCAAATTTCAAAAAAAACTTTTAAACAGATATAGACTCAGAAAAACGCTAGAAATGGACTTTTTTGACATGGAAAAAAGCTATATACACTGAAAATTTCAAGAGAATCGGCTGAAAATTAAAAAAAGTTTGAAATTGGACTGTCCCCTTAAATATAATTTGCCATTTTAACCCCAGCAGGCAAACAGTAGTTTTTCCTGATTCTTAGCCGGGGCCAGGGTAAGTAAAAATGGCTAGGGTTTGCTGGGGCTGAGGCCCTGGTCAGTCCATAGTTACAATGAAAGATTAATAGAACTGGGGATGTTTTCTGAAGAAACAAGATTTCTTAGAAGTGATATGATTCAAGTTTTCAAAATGTTTTTGTTGATTGATGATGTGGATGTAAGTTCTTTTTACTAGATCATTGTAGGCACATTAGGGTCATAAAAAAAAATAAAAATAAAGGTATGTCATCTAGATGTCAGAAAATATTTTTTGCAGTAACAGAGTTGTCAATTTCTGGAATGGTTTACCACGAGATATTACTGATAGCAGCTTTCTTTTTAACTTTTAAGAAAAGGTTAGATAAATATATGGATGATCAAGGTATAGTATGATTAACTCTGATTTTAAGGCAATATATTTTAACGAGTATTTTTGATAATCCCTTTTGATATCAGGGATTTTGCATGTTAGTTTTAGATGACCCATTTATTTATGTCTTCAAATGTTGCATGGGAAATAATGTGGTTGGCTAGATTGTTCACATCGGGAAATTTGGGTATGTGATGAAGAAAGTGAAAGGCAACTTGTGGCTTCTAACATGGTTTCCCATGCTGGTCCTGGAGTTGTTGCAAGCAGTTAATTAGCAGAGTAATCACAGACAGGCAACTGGTCCTGTCACTTTATCAATTTAACAAACTTATTGAATCCATATTTCTGAAAGTCCTTTTAGTAAAAAATTAAAGGTAATAATTTATATTTTTCACAATGTTGAAAATATAAAAACAAAAAAAGGTGAAATGCATTGCACATATATTTAAGCATGGAAAAGTAATAGGAATTAAAAAAAAATTTTTTAAAAAGATACAATAAATTTACTCAGAATGGTGAAGCAATTATTCAAGTAATTTTACAAAATACTTGAATACCAGGTTACCATATTTGTCCTTAGATCACTCATTATTTTTATTTAATTTTTTTTATTGAGTTGAGAGAGACAGTGTTTGCCAGGTTAGGAATATTAGCTGGCAATAGGAAAAGATTATCCTTCAAGTCAAACTGGTTAGTTATATTTAACAATTTGTAAGATCTAACAAACTAGTTTGACTTAACCTTGACTTGAAAGGTAAATCTACGCCTACGGCAAACTAGTGAACACTTTCTCAACTCAAAAAAATAAATGCTAAAAAATTATCAAAATAATGAATGGCCTTAGGACAAATATAGCAACCTGGTTTTCAAGTATTTTGAGAAAACAAAAGACAAAGAACAAACACTTCAATGTGTAAACATTTTTTATTTAAATATTTTTTTTAACTTTTTTTCTTTTCTGTAAACTTATGTTTTTTTTTTTTTTTTTTTTCAGCATATTTTGTCTTTATATTTTCAATATAGTGAAATTATAAATCACTTTTTTTGGATATTTTTTCCCTCTGAAATAGCTATATTTACAATTTCTTATACCTACACACAAGTAGTAAACTCATAGTGTCTCTATACTTAGTTCCAATCAAACTTGCAATGCATAGTTACATAGTTCTAGTTGAACTCACAAAGCACAGGTATGTTTCAGCAACCTGGTCTCATACCAAAAAAATTCACTACTGTCAGCATCACAATTACCCTTTTTTTTTTTATTTAGGTTAGGCCTATTTACTGGCCATTACCATACATTACCCTTCGAGCCAAGGTTAAGCTGAACTAGTTTGTTAGATGAATATTGATATATTCCTATATTAGGATAAAAATATATTCTGATTATCTTCTTCTGCCCAATATCTTAAGCGATGTTGTCAGAGTTCCAGATGATAGCCAAACTCTATGATATTTGAAATCTATTTTTACTATCTTAAGTGCATTTTAATTTACTGAATTTGATTTTCCCAAATATATAAATATTATTTCTTCAATATACCATACATTACTTTTTGAGTTTATATTTTGAATAACAGTAAAATCTTAGTGAAGGGGGTCCCATTTTTTTTCTCAGCATAACTATGAAAAGGAAATAGTTTGTTTTTTTGGATAATTGACAAATACCAAATTATTTTGTAAAAAAAAAAAAAAAATAAAAATTTAAAAAAAAAAAAAAAAAAATTTAAACTAAATAAGAATAATTATGATGTCAGAATATCATCTGCCGAAATTATAAAACTCTCCTTTGAATATTTTGACAAGGTTGCTATATTGTAAAATATGTTGAAGCTAAAAATGGAAATAATAGTTAAAATTTGTTTAGAGAGAGAGAAGAGAGAGAGAGAGAGAGAGAGAGAGAGAGAGAGAGAGAGAGAAGAGAGAGAGAGAGAGAGAGAGAGAGAGAGAGAGAGAGAGAGAGAGAGAGAGAGAGAGAGAGAGAGAGAGAGAGAGAGAGAGAGAGAGAGAGAGAGAGAGAGAGAGAGAGAGAGAGAGAGAGAGAGAGAGAGAGAGAGAGAAGAGAGAGAGAGAGAGAGAGAGAGAGAGAGAGAGAGAGAGAGAGAGAGAGAGAGAGAGAGAGAGAGAGAGAGAGAGAGAGAGAGAGAGAGAGAGAGAGAGAGAGAGAGAGAGAGAGAGAGAGAGAGAGAGAGAGAGAGAGAGAGAGAGAGAGAGAGAGAGAGAGAGAGAGAGAGAGAGAGAGAGAGAGAGAGAGAGAGAGAGAGAGAGAGAGAGAGAGAGAGAGAGAGAGAGAGAGAAGAGAGAGAGAGAGAGAGAGAGAGAGAGAAGAGAGGAGGAGAAGAGAGAGAGAGAGAGAGAGAGAGAGAGAGAGAGAGAGAGAGAGAGAGAGAGAGAGAGAGAGAGAGAGAGAGAGAGAGAGAGAGAGAGAGAGAGAGAGAGAGAGAGAGAGAGAGAGAGAGAGAGAGAGAGAGAGAGAGGAGAGAGAGAGAGAGAGAGAGAGAGAGAGAGAGAGAGAGAGAGAGAAAGCGGGGGGGGGGAATGTAAGTGAAAATTTTATCACCACCACTCACGAGTTGTGGATATGGGGGAAGAGCCCCACATAGACAAACGTTCGTGTGCCATGCATTTGCAACTTGTATTATAATATGCATTATTGAAGTGCAGCAATAAAATCGTATATAAATGGCACACGTTCATTTGTCTACAGGGGCTATGCCCCCTGTACCCCCAGACCAGTGAGTGATGGTGATAAAATTTTTATTTATTATATTCCTCTCTCTCTAATATATATATATATATATAATATATATATATTATATATATATATATATATATATATATATATATATATATATATATATATATATATATATATATTATATATATATATATATATATATATGAACCGACCGGGGCCCCGGCCAAAAATCAGGGAAAACCGGGGTTGCCGGCCGGGGTTAATTAAAATGGCAAATTATACTTTATTTTTTTTATTTTTTTTTTATTTTTAGCCGATTCTGCTGAAACTTTCAGTTATATAGATTTTTTAACAGTAAGAAAAGTCCATTTCTAGCGTTTTTCCGAGTATTACGGTTAAAAGTTTTTTTTTTTTTTTTGAAATTTTTTTTTTACCCTTTTTTAATTGAATGGCGGTGCCAAACCACTTTTTAGAATGAGCTGAAAATTGGACTATTTATTCAAAATTAAATGGGATACAAAAGTCTCTAATAGACTTTTGTTCCCAGAGTTATAGGAAAAATGTTATAAGCCAAAAACTGACCAACTATAGAAAAATAAAAATTTTTGAACTAAAAAAATCCACCTTTTCAGACAAAATTTTTGTTAAAAAAATACAACTATGACATTTCCTATTTTTGGTGTGTATAGAGGAGGGGTGGGGCTACAAATTCCTTTATGTACTTTATTCGATGACATTCGTTGGTTTTGAGATATAGCCTTCAAAAAGGTCAATTTTTGGCCAAATTTCAAAACATTCCCAAAGTTTGAGAGGCTATATCTCGTTTCAAAGAAAGAGCATTTAAATATGCACTAAATAAATATTGTTGCCCTGCCCTCTTCTAAACAATATTCACAAATAAAAAAAAATAGTAGGTAGCTTTTTTTTTATAAATAATTTTTTCCTCCAGAAGGGTACGATTTTTGCAAAAAAAAATTTCAAGTGCTTATATAACTTTTTTCTAGACCTGATATCAAAAACCTATTCCCACCAATGCAAGAAATTGGGGCAAAGGTATTCAGCTAAATTTTCAGCTCATGTGGACCAGTGGTTTGATCCAGTTATTCATTTTTTTTCAACTTTGGGTCCAAATAAGTTTCAAACCGTTATAGACTCAAAAAAATGCTCGAAATTCAACTCGAACTTCGTGAAAAAATTCACATACTTTGAAAATTTCAGCTCAATCAGTCAAGTAAAAAAAAAAAAATTTCAAACAAAATATAAGAAAATTAAGATTTTTTTTTTTTTTTTTCTTTCTTTTGACCGCTCCTTTTTTTCTGCTAGTGAATGTTCATCTTTGTGTTTTGATTTTAGATACTCCAAAAGATTTGGTTGAAATTTTTTTACTTGTGGCACCCGGAGGTTCTCTTCTAATTTTCTGACTGCAGATGTTAACATTTAGCTATTTCGAGCCTATCCTGAAACATTGTAAAGTATTCAAATACTGCAGAAGCTGATCTTTTAGCCATATTGACTGAAAGTTAACAAACAAAATAATAATTTTTAAATAATGCAGCTAAATGATACAAGTTTGATACATGGCAATAAAATAACAATGATATGTATAAATACAGGTTAAATTGATAATTTTATATCTTACATTTTTTCAAACTTTATCTTAGGGTCTTACTTAAGTAAACCTGTTGAATCACTATTATGAATTAGAATATTTTTTTTTTAATTTTTGTACTTTTTTTAAACTTTAACTATACAAAACTGTAATTTTTTGATTTTTTTTTGGAGAAAATGCATATAATCATTAATTTAAGTGAATGTTGGCTATTCTATTCCTTCCTTACAATTAAATAAACCTTATATCTAATTTTCTTAACCTTAAATTTTAAGGTGCTTTTTGACCTCTTTAAAAATTTTAAGAACCCCGGCCGGTCCGGTCGGTCCCTATATATATATATATATATATATATATATATATATATATATATATATATATATATATTATATTATATATTTTATATAATTTATATATATATTTATTTTTTACTTTTTTCTGAGCTTTAATATCTAATTTTAAATTTAAATCAATTTTAATATTTAAAATTTTTATAATAAAATTTTAGTTTAACTTTCCCTTACATTGTGATAGGTCATTTACTTATGTCTTCTTGTGTTTTTGCAAACATTTTAAATTAGTTCTTAGTGAAAAACAATGTATATATATATATATATATATATATATATATATATATATATATATATATATATATATATATATATATATATATATATATATATATATATATAGTGTGTGTATGTGTGGTGTAATATGGCAGTAGGCTTGTATCTCATTGCAACTTTCTTGTATAGGTTAGGCCTGTATTTTAGGCAACTTCGGTAGTTCAGGTTATGATAAGTCGAACTAAGTACGCTAGAAACTAAATTAATAATTATAAAAATAATTAGAATAATAGGCATACATGAAATGAAGACTAAATAATAGTAACACAAATATCAAAAAATTTGAATTGGCATATGGATGTTTCGATATCAAAATTTTCGAATATCGAAGCTCAGAAAGCTTCTTAACCTTTACCTATATATATATATATATATATATATATATATATTATATATATATATTATATATATATATAATATATATAGGTAAAGGTGGAGATTGTTTCTGAGTTTCGATTGTTAAAAAAAATTGAAAATCGAAAATATCGGAGAAGCCTATCGTAAACAAGAGAGTTGCCAGAGGTACTATTACTAGACATAGACACACAATTATTATTACTTACTTTCTAGCAGAACCTAATTCGACTTATCATAACCTGAACTACCGAAATTGCCGTAAAAGAGGCCTAACCTACACAAGAACACCTAAAGACGAAACGTTAGCGACTAGCCTGGCTAATTGTAGGCAGGAAAATATCGATTATTATGAAATAAAATTGACATAAAAAATATCGAAACTCAGAAACAATCCACCTAAGCCATATATATATTATATATAATATATATATATATATATATATATATATATATATATATATATATATATATATATATATATATATATATATATATAATATATTATTTTTTTTTTTTTTTTTTTTTTTTTTTTTCTTTGATGGGGAAGTAAAAAAAATATAATAGCAACCCATTAACATGAAAGCACTGACAACCTTCATAGAACTAGATCATTGTGCACGTTGCTGCCGTATTAAAAGATCTTGTGACGTCCAATTGAAGAGAAATAATTTTCATAAGTTTAAAATTTTTTTTTTACTTAAAATGTTGTTTTAATTTTTTATAAAATCTGCGATTAATCATAATAAAAATAAATCGGATTTCATTTTCCTACTTTGGTTGTAGAAAAAAAAAAATTCGGGCCCCCCTACAATAAAGTATTACCTGAATAACTAAATACCAGGTAAGAATGTAAACTGCATATTTACCAGTTTCAAGAGTGCAATAAAAGAAAATGCTCAAATGGTTATAAAATTACCTAACATACAAAGTTTAAGAACAGAAAAACAAAATTATCAAATAAAGTGTTAGAGAAGCTCGAGAATTTCTGAAAGACAATTGAAAAATATAAAATAGACACAAGCCACGTGGGCCTACTACGAGTGGTCCAAGTCAAAAGTAGTTGGCATTCATTTTGGTTAGTCTTGTATTTGAATTATACCAATAAACCTAACTCCACAATTACACATTTTTTAATTGGTCATGAGTATTAATGATACATGTTTTCCACTATCACATAATAAAGTGAAATAGAATAAAAAAGTTATTTAAAACACGCTGAACTGTTTTCCATCTTACTTGAGCGCTTTCTTATTATATCAAGCACAGTTCGTAAGTATACTTCCAAAATGGCGAACATAGTCTAATGGTCTAGCCTAGACGTTTGCTTGGGAACAGATTAAACGGGCTAATTTTCAATAATTGAAATTCGCCCGTTATAGATTTATTAACGTGCTTTTATAATTTTTCTACAATATAAAAATTCTAAGTCATTTTAAAAGTATATACTATTAAGTTTAAAACAATTTTTAAAAAAACTTCATAACACTAAATTTAAGTAGCATTACAACAAATAAGATGGAAGACAGTTCAGAGTGATTTAAATAAACTTTTTGATTGAACTGAAACGTAGTAAATAAATTTTAAAATAATGGGTTAAGAAATAGATTTGGGTTGTTTATCAGTAATGACAATACTCAACAAAGTTTTTGCCACATAAATGAAATTGATAGTTTCTAGTTAATTTTGGTAAGATAAACACGAATGTGATCTTAGAAATGAGCTATCTCGTACCATTTTTGAGGAAATTGAAAACTAAATTTAAAAAAATCGTACATATACAACTATGAATGCCCAAGTGATATATATATATATATATATATATATATATATATATATATATATATATATATATATATATATATATATATATATATATATATATATATATATATATATATATATATATATATATATATATATAAACAATGTAGGAAATGAGAATATTATTTCGTGTTCAATCTTGTTTTGTTGGAGGAGGAAATATTTGATGCTCTTACATCATTACGTATTGAATCATGCATAGTTGAAAAGCAGGAGGTTGCTTTATTAAACATCATAAATGTGAATTGTGATTTTTTAAATGAATAGAAACCGTCGCAAATATGTAAATACAGCAGACTGTTTTGTTATATATGTGGTGAGTTCACAGTAGAAAATGGTTGGCGGTCTTTAACAACCACGGTTAAGAAAGAATATTACTATTATTCTTGGATGTCACATTGGAGACCAGGACAAAGATTGGGCTCCATATATTTGATTAAGAGGATGAATGGAGAAAAATCACGAAGTATGGCATTTGTTGTACCAATGGTTTAGCTCGAGCCTACTAGCCAATTTGATTAAGTGGATAAATGGAGAAAAAAATCACAAAGTATGTCATTTGTTGCACCAATGGTTTAGCTTGAGCCTACTAGCCACTTAGAAGACTATAATTTCTGCCTCACAAAGGTAAAAGGATTTTCAAATAAAACAAAATCAAATATAATTTATCCTTATCTTCCATCTACAATTCGACCAGTACTACATTGACCTGGACTTCCAGTGCCTAAGCCCCCAATGGACTTGGAATAATTTAATATCTCTGAAGAGGAAACGTTTGAGGAAATTGAAGGAAAAACATCATTTGACCTGTCCTTCGTTCCATTTCACGAGAAGACACCCCATTTCATTTAGCAAAGGACAAGCTGAACTCTTAAGATCTAGGCTGTAGCAGTGGAATTTGCTTACAAAATTCACTAGAATTTCAGTATATAGACAAAGGCATGAGCGATTTTCAAAAAACTTCACCATGCAGCGATCAGTATGTGTATACTCATATTGACGTTTTTATGACTGAACTTGGTTTCAAGCATGTTCCAGACGAATGGTAACTTTTTATAGACTCCTCAAAGACAAGTCTGAAAGCAGTATTGCTTCATAAAGGTAATTCCAAGCCTTCATTACCAGAAGCATACTCAGTAGATATGAAGGAAACATATGTCAATTTTAATTAATGCATTATAGCATAAACGATATGGTTGGAAACTCTGGGGAAACTTGAAAATTGTAGGTATGTTAATGGGACTTCAGGGTTTCCTTTGCCTATGGACAGTAGAGCAACAGAAAGGCACTACATACAGAAAGAATGGGCAAAAAGAACTAATTACGCTCCGGGACTTGAAAATATTAAGTATCAATCTTTAGTTGACTCAAGGAAGATATTGCTTCCCCCTTTACATATAAAATTAGGCTTAATGAAAAACTCTGTGAAGGGAATGGATAAAAATTGAGATCACCTTGCATATCTCAGGACTCAGTTCCCTGCTTTAAGTTAGGAAAAATTGAAAGAAGGAATATTCGTTGGCCCACAGATCAGAAAACTCTTGAAGCATGACACTTTTGAGAAAGAGTTAACTGCTTTGGAACTATCTTCTTGAAGGGCATTTAAATCAGTGGTTTCGGGATTTCTAGATAACAACAAAGCTGAAAATTATGAAGAGTTGGTAAGAAAACTCTTGGACAGCTATCAGAAGCTTGGATGTCGGATGTCACTAAAAATTCACTTTCTGCATTCACATTTGAATTTCTTTCCCCATAACATGGGCGCTGTTAGTGACGAACAGGGAGGAAGATTCCATCAAGGCATCATGACAATGGAACACCGATATCAATGAAGAGCTCATCCTAACATGATGGGTGACTACTGCTGGTTCTTGCTAAGAGAAGATAAAACGCAGCATAAGAGAAAGAAATTAAATTTTGATAACTAGTTGTTTAAAAATCTAAATTTTTTAAAATAGTTTTTGTTTAATGGAAGAATTAGTATATTTTGGTTCACTTTAGTTTTTGTTTAATTAGTGCATTGGTATTTTTTGTTTCACTTTAGTTTTTGTTTAATGGATGCATTGGTATATTTTGTTTCATTTTTTTTACTTTTAAAAAGGCTAGGTATATATATATATATATATATATATATATATATATATATATATATATATATATATATATATATATATATATATATATATATATATATATATATATATATATATATATATATATATATATATATATATATATATATATATATATATATATATATATATATATATATATATATATATATATATATATATATATATATATATATATATATATATATATATATATATTTTTAAGAACATTTTTATTTCCCTGTATTAAATTTGAAATGAACGATTTTATTTATATTAGCCGATATTATTAAAACTTTCCGTTGTTACACAAAATTGGTACGTGTTACGAAGTTTTTAACATTCATTTTCGTAATCAGCATGATAAATTTAATAAGAAAATTCACTTAAATGTTCATATGGCAGAGAAAAAATTAAATTTTGTTGAGTAGTATAATTTGAAAGGGTCAAAGTAGTGTTTAGAATCCAGAAATAGAGCTAACAAAATTCTAAGATATGAAAACTATATATTTCACTATTTCATCCTTTAGTCTATTGCATGTATTTCCATCCGTAGTTTAATTTTTATTCATAATGAAGAAATTATATTAAATTCTTCATCATAAGTTCATAAGGTTCTTCACCAAAAGTATTTTGCCATTTTTTTCAATGAGGCATCATTAACACGCTGCAATCTTCAGGCACTTAACTTCAAAAATCTTCAACAGCTTCGGTGAAAACCACATGGTTTTTTAAAGTATTTCAAAATGTAATTATTTTTATAATTTTTCTTAAAACAGAGAGTTCAACCTTAATCCTATAGATAATTATTCTTTGCCAGACAAATCAGCATCGGTCAATATGGAGTAGACACCAATTTTTGGGCATCCGCAACAATCATGCTATTTATGACAATTCTACACAAATTGATAAGCTCGTTTTGAATCCTCGGAGACGTCCAGACGCCATTCTACTGTCTTTGAGTATGTTCTTTCGATTCCACGTCACCACTTTCTATTCGCAGTTGGTATCCTCATGCAGGCCTTTATCTCTTAACGGTTAGTCGTGGATTCCGGAGAAAACTATAGTCTTCAAAATTGCTGCAATGTTTCTTTCATTTTGTGCAATTATTTTTCGATGTGCTGTCTGTAACTGAATTTCAACGAACACTCCTTTTCAGCCTTGGCAGTCGCCAAATGCCATCGACTATCCATGTGGTTTTTGCTATATTCATGCAATATGTTTGTAACGAGTAAAAGGTCGAACGGCGAAAGCGCTTTGCACTTCTTGCACCGTTGTAAGAGGAAACAGAACAAAATACAGGAAAAACGAACCCTTTAATTGCTTTGAATTTGCAAACCATAAAGAAAAAGTTTCTAATAGCTCAAGTCAAAATTTCCTTTTAAGATGTTTTGCATCTGCATAGAAGTCATAACTTCGTTGAGGTTTCCAACATCGTTTCAATAATTCAACTTTTTGATCTGCGGTCATTTGAGCAATTTTTCACACCCATTTTCTGATGTCATTCTCAGTAATATTTTCCATGTAATGAAGCGGAGAAAGACTCAATTTGTAAAAGTACTTCATCAGTTGACTTCTGAGCATCGCTCTCAAGTTTTTCATTCTCCTTATCCTCTTCACTTCTGCTTTCACCCTGCGATCTTCTTTTTGTAATAGCTTTTAAAAGAAAAGAGATATCGAGAAATATTAAAGTAGATAGAGAAAAAATAGGGTTCTGGTTTCTACTATGCCTTCTTTTTTGGGAAGGGGCCGTAGCTCGGTGGTAGAGCTTTCAGTACATTGATTAACGGCGACGCTTTGTTAATGGGTTCGAGTCATGGCGTGCGGAAAAATTTTCTGTCTTATATTGCTAATTTAGTCGCAACAGTTGTTGTGCCCATGTTGGCGTTGCTTGACTTTGGTTGGTTGGTCCTACAACCCAGGAGCACCCAGCAGAATGCCATAGTAGCCCCATTAGAGGTTCCAAGCACCCTCCTATGGATTTAGATAAGTACCGAGTTGCTACACTGATTCGAAGCAGAAGTGCTTGAAAACCGTTCTATTATGCCTTCTTTTCTAGGAAGGTGGCGTAGCTCGGTGATAGAGCCTTATGTGCATTGATTAACGGCGACGCTGTTGTTAATGGGTTCGAATCCTGGCGTGTGGAAAATTTTTCTCTGTATATATATATATATATATATATATATATATATATATATATATATATATATATTATATATATATATATATATATATATATATATATATATATATATATATATATATAAATTTTTATATATATGTGTGTGTGTATGTGTGTGTGTGTGTGTGTGTGTGTGTGTGTTGTGTGGGTATGTGTTTGTGTGTTCATGTGAGAGAGAGGGAGAGAATTTACAAACTCAACATCTTGAGAATGGTACGTTACGACTCCATTTTCTTTAAAATATTTGATCTTGACTGACTCCAAAGCCCTAGTTACTAATTAAAGAATTTCTTTCAAGGGTGGCACTTGCTGGATGTTTGGAAATATCCGAAAAGTCTTCTACAGAGAAATCGTATTTTCTGTATCTTGTTCCTTATAACTTGTATCTTGAAGCCTGTATCTCAATACTTAAATCAGTTTTTTGGCGTTGAAACAAATTTACACCTTGCTATAAATCATTTTTTTTTTCTTCTTCTTCTCAAATTTTTAATTTTTTTTTTTTTCCAATTTCGGAGGGTTCCGTACTCTTCCTGTTGATTCAAAGTTTTGAATGTTTGTTTGAATGAATTTCATATAATGTATAAGGACGTCATAACTATCCATTAAATTTTAAATCGAAAAGTCTCAAAACGTCAGTTAACATTTACATTCTTTAATTAAAATAAAAAAATTAAAATTAAAAAAAAAAAAAATGTTGAAATTTCGTTTCATTTAATTCTCCATTTTAAAAGGTTTCAACTACTTTTGAAAAACAAATTTCTTCTTTTTTATTTTCTTTCAACAAACTTCTGTTTCTTAAGTTCTTATAATTGGAGTTTTTTCTTCAGTTTTCTTTAATTGGAGTTTTAAAAGTAAGACTAAAATTGCTGAATGTAATATTAAAAACGAACTTAAATCGTCACCATTAAAAGCAAAAGTTTAACAACTCTTTTTAAAAACAAAAATGAAAAATTGGGGTGGAAAGGGCAGAAGGGCAGGGATTTTATAGCTAATCGTTAAAGTTTATAATTGGTCTTGTTGGAATTTTTTTTTTTTTTTCCTTTTGTAAAAAGATTTTCATTTATTGAATTATATAGAGTGTAGACGTATGTCTAGTGTTAATATATATCTGAATCATCATTATGGCTATGGTAAAGTATATATATATATATATATATATATATATATATATATATATATATATATATATATATATATATATATATATATATATATATATATATATATATATATATATATATATGCGTGTGTGTGTGCGTATGCGTGTGGATGAGGAATATACTTCAAAACGTTCGCAAATGTGTTTTTATAATATTTTTACTCATATTATGCTAAAAATTTGTATCTTCAGTATTCATTAGGTTTTAGCATCCTTAGAAGTAAAGAAGGTGATCGCATTTTTAATACGTGGTTTTTAGAATGAATTTCTTCATAAAACAAACAACAAGAAACCCTCAGCAATAAGAAATGAGAAAAAGTGGAGGAAAATTCAAGTTGTTAGACGTAATGCAACTTTAAAGGAAGGTAAAAGAAGTAGAAGGAGTCTTTAGAATTTTTTAAAGGTATTTAGAACTTTATGTCAAGACCTGGACAGTACGAAGGAGCAGTCGGCGAAGTGCCACGGACATTTTAGGCATTTTCTCTACAAATGTGTATCTCTTTCTCTTGATAATACAGTAAATATATTGTATACATACTACGTAAAGAAGAAACAAGAGTTTGTTAAACTCTGCAAACAAAAGTGGAAATTCGAAAGAAAATAGAGAAATTTTTCGGAAAGGTTCTCTGAAAATATTCGCATATATGTCCATTATTTTCATTTTAAGTGCTTTCTTTCAGATGTTCGATTTAAGATTGGAGAAAGCTTTCCCAGATGTAGAACTCTAAATTATTGTCTCATTTGTAAATAATATAAGAACATAAGAAATATATAAACAGTAGGAAGTCACAAAGGACCTATCGAGACTAATACTTCACTATCATCAAGCTACCCTGATGTTTTCACAGTGTGCTTTATAATCTTAAAAGTTCCAGTGACTGTAACAATGGGAGAAAGGCCATTTCCAAAATTAAAATTGACAGAAACAAACTATCTGTTTAGTTCAGCGACAGCAAATCGAGCTACTAAGCGTCCTATCCTTGCTCACCATTGAAAATGAAAGCTCAAATCATTTTACGCTTAAAACAAGGGAATATGTAATTACATTGATAGCAAGTTAGCCTTCAGTGGTTATGTTAAGAATTTTATGAAGTTTGTTACTGACTAAGATTTCAGATTATTTTACTTTAATGTATTATAATATTTAGACTGGATAACTTTGACGTAACTTAGGTGGAACATTTTTTTTCATATTAAAAATAAAGGTTGTGGGAGAACCTACTGGTTCCTGGGCCTCAAGGGATTGCGTTAGTATTATTTAGACAGTGTAATAAAATATATAGTAAAAGTAATTTTCACTGAATTAACAAATTGAAATGATAGAGATTAAGATTTTTTCTGTGCTGAAATTTCAAGATTATATATATGTCTAGATTTACGATTATCTTTTTTTTCTATTTCTCTTTCAATTAAAAGTACGTTTCACATGAACACTATTCACAAAATCACTTTAAGTGCTTGAAAATTAAAGTTGAAGACTGACAATAGAAATGGAAGAGATAGGAAATTGAATTCAAATTTTAATTGGCTTTTTAAAATATAAATAAGTAAACAAAAATAAATAAATAAATAAATAAATTTTTGATTTTAGATTCTATTTATTCTTCAAATTTGATCTTTTTTTTTTTTTTTTTTTTTTTTTTTGAAACATAAAGGGTAAGAGTGCATTAATAAATACCCAAATTTGTCCAACTGATTGGACAAAACTTTCATTTAATTAATTCAAAATCTATTTAAGATTATGAAAGTTAATTGAAGAAATTGTTTAAACCTTAAAGTTAAGGATAAGTGAACTCGCTTTTATAAATAAAGACAATAGTTTGTTTTAGACTAATTTAATAGGTTTCATTTCTTCAATACAACCAATATATATATATATATATATATATATATATATATATATATATATATATATATATATATATATATATATATATATATATATATATATATATATATATATATATATATATATATATATATATATATATATATATATATATATATATACTTACTTTACTTTTTTACCCCTTGGACCTTCCTCAATGGAAGGGCCACACTGCTTTTAGGAAATTCGCAACGGCCGCCGGCAGTACCCAAAGGTCTCTCAGAGAGGAGACGTGATGGAGGGTTCTGTGTTGTGTAAGGGAGGGCATCTGTAGAAGGAGGTGTTCTGTTGTCTCTGGTTCTTGCATACATCTTTGAAATATTGGGGATAGTGTGTTTTGTATATTGAATCTATGTTTGAATTCTTGTAGGTTAGGGTGGTGGCCTAACCTTAATCTGGATAGGGTAATTTGGGTTTTGCTTGGTAATGTGTTTTGTGTATTTGCTATGTCGGGGGGTTGTTCGTTGAGTAGATGATTTGGTTGGCGGGTGTGGAGATAATTAGTGCTATGGTGGTGTGTAAGTGTTTGTTTAGTGGTGTGTTGTTTGCAGGAGGTGTAAATGGTTCTGAATATGTTACTGTAGTATAGGGCAGGGGATGATGGAGGTAATTTTAGACGGTGTCTTGTGTGGTCTTGTAGGGTATAGTGACAAGGGTGTGATATGTCTAGTGTTTGTGTAGAATTGGTTCCTATCATGTCTAGGTGAAC
>SEYY01022648.1:25000-32500 GCA_009176605.1 Armadillidium nasatum | reverse complement strand
TGATTTATGTGTTATTCTTCCTTTACCCCTCCCTTCGACCTCTTTCATGACCAATATTCCCATTTTTCTGTCCACTGTACTAAAAACCTTTATAGTTCTGGCGATTTATTTCGTGTAGTTCTCAAAACTTGTGTACTGTCTTGGAACACTGTTTTCTCTATGTCTACCAACCCTAACAATTTCTTCCTGCAAAAAAACGTTCATTCAGCCGGTGTCTAAAAGAAGAAATCTACTTAATCCTTCAACTATCGTCCTGTTGTTCCAATTTCTGGTTTTTGTTTTTCAAAATATTTGTATCTGTTTTAACATGGATATTTCGAAATAACTTTATTCTTCTAATTTTATTTCTGATTGCCAATATACCTTTCGTAAGAAACGTTCGCCTGGTAATCTTCTTTCCTTTCTCCCAAACACTTAACTTTATTTCTTTGAATCCTTTGCTTTGGATCCTGGCACATGGAATGCATTTGATAAAATTTAGGTAAAAGCTTTGATTACTAACTTTTCTCTTTCGGTATCTATGCTTCCCTCCTTAATCTTTTTCTGATTTTCTTTCCTGTCTCTTTATAACAGCAGCCGAATAATTGTCAGTTTATTCTTTAAATATATTAAATATTAGAACTTCTTTGGGTTCTTTTCTATCCCATCCCCTTCTTCAGCATTTCATTGGTAAGCTTCTATTTATTATTTCATCAGATACACTCTTATACCGATGACTCTATCTTACACTACTCTTTTCATTTTAAGTAGGCAGCCGGCTTATCAGTAAATAACAAATGTTTAAAGGTAACTGTATTTTTTTTGTAACATAGTTGTTTACTCAAGTTACTGTGACTCAAATAGCTCAATTTGTTCATCTATCTACTCAACGTAAGGTTTCTAATCTACCACCCAATTATATTTAACATCATCTTCAGAATCACACAACTCGAACCGCTCTTTTTAATTCTTTATTAGCATACCTCCTCCTATAGTGAGAGGTTGTGTGACTAGACTTTAATATATTATCATTCCTTTTGCTGTCTAACTTTCAGACCCTAGACAACCGTTATTCTCCATACTTTTTAATGAATCTACAGGTAAAATCTGGATCACTTTTCCTGTCTTTGTTTTCCTCATTTTCTTCTACTTGCCTACTTTCAAACTCCTCGTTTCATGGCATGTCAGCATTTTATTTGGTAATATCAATTATCTCTCTACTCTGGTGAGTTTCTTATGAGTCTTTGATCTTTTCCACAAGAAATGAAACAAAAAAAAACAAGAATAAATACAAAGCCTAACCAACACCCACCATAAACATTGTGAAGGGTGGGAATTTTAAATTTGACTCGTTTTATATTAAGTACGATCCGTAATTCTTATCTTTTCTATCGATTTTCTTTTTTTATTGTCCTTTTATGATCTACATAAGTGTTTATCAGGGCAAAATATGGTTGTTTACAGTAGCTCAAAAAGTTCCTGCATTAAGGTTGTGGAATCGGTTACAAGATAAACCGACAATAGTTCAGGTTCCAGAATCGATTCCGATTTCTACTTTCGGATTCACGATTCCAACAAGGCTTTTTAAAATCATGAGATTCTGATTTCGATTCCAATTATTTATGAATTTTGCAGCCTAGCTTCCTCTTCGACTGATTTCAATTCATTATTCCGGTTCCGAGAAGGATTTCCAACTCGACACCGGGCTCCAATTCCAGTTTCATATCTCTGGTATTTACTGTTCTGGAGTAAATGGGTCAAGTGAAATAAAGCCTGTCCCTTTTCTCTTAGATTTGTCTGTGTGATTAGGTCATCTTTTGTTCTTTAAATTTATTACGCCATTTCAATTAGCAGTCGTTTTCTAAATTCTATACCGATTTTCATATCATAATTGCTTATGATACGGAATCTTAAGTAAAAATTATTATTATTATTATTATTATTATTATTATTATTATTATTATTATTATTATTATTATTATTATTATTATTATTATTAAAGGGAAGTAGCTTATGCCGTTTCAGTCTCAGCAGCGTCATGGCCTCCTATTGTATCCAGGGTAAGTATTATTATTATTATTATTATTATTATTATTATTATTATTATTATTATTATTATTATTATTATTTTAAATTTTTGATATATTAATAATAATATGTTGAAATGAGGCAGAAGTAGCATTACTTGTCTATAAAACTGTTAATTTCAGAAGGTAATAAATGAAAAAAGTAGATTCTTGTATGTCAAAAAAAAAAAAAAAAAAAAAAAAAAAAAAAAAAAAAAAAAAAAAAAAATTCTCTTTTGAAGATGAAATTTGGATAAGAATTCTTTAATAGTTAATTTAGAAGTATCGTGTTTGTTGATTTTAATAGTTAAGAAATGTTAATTATGAAATCGCAAAAATATCTTTAATTAAATTGAAATGTAAAAAATTTATTTTCAATGACACAAACATTTTAATTCTGGTTAGAATTTGGAGAAAGGAATACAAGAGGTGAGACCTGTAACAGTGCTTGTAACATTTTTTATATTGTTACAAACTCTATTTGCACAATGTTAATCTAGAAGGATTGCATCGACATTTTTAACTTACTACTTTGAGAGATGGCGAAAAATGCCTCCAATCTTCAGATGAGTATAAAGAATGAAAGTTCATTATACCTGTTTCGTAAGAACCAATATACGAAATTTCTGGAGACGTGTCAAAACTGTATTCAGAAATTGGGGGTTTCAAATAGGTAGGGTGACTTGCGAATACTCTTTGTCTTATGGGTAACAGCAAAGTTTAACAATAGTTTTCCTTATCCTAAGAGAATGAAATTAAAATGTTAATTAAATTAAAAATCTTCCTAAAACAATAATAAGAACCTTCGCCAAGCGACTGGTCTTACGTACTCTCTCAAAAACAAACTTAAATTCCATTAAAATTTCTAACTATTATTTTGATTACTTATTTGAATTTTGGATTTTAAAGAGTACCAGCAACCCATTTCTTTCTTCTGGTTAGGATATCTACTTGTAGATTGTCCTGAAAAAGCTGTAAGGATTTAAAATAAATAAGAAAAATATTTTAGTATGTATAGATTTCTTTTAATTCGTTCAGACTTTTGTCTCTAACCAAACTTTCAGAGTTATTTCTTATTTTCCTCTTCAGTCCATTCATTGTTAACCAGTTCTGTGATTTCTTTAAAAAAAAAATATGATTTTTGCTTTCTCAGAGCTTAATTATTAAATAAAAAAATTTACTGTCTTCGCGAAATTCTCCAATTGATCTTCAAAATTTGAGCTTCTGAGATTTCACTCTGTCTTTGCAAATTGTTTCTGATTATATAGGAACATCAATTTCCACCTTTCCTATTTCCTGGAAGAAAGAAATAATTACAGGAACAATACATGGTCTGAAAATATCATATTAATCGAACAAAAAATAAAAAACTAAAAGTAAGTAAAAAAAAAAAAAAAATTTCGACAACCATTCCATATGACGTCTTGAATTGGTATACCTTAAATTTTGGTTGTAGATAAAAAAAAAAAAAAAAAAAAAAAAAAAAAAAAAAAAAATTCCGTTATTATTTTTAAATAATAAACCCATCTTTGTAAAATTTAAGTTACAGGTAATTTCGACAAAACACTGAAAATCTCGGAAGCATAATTTTTCTTCCAATGATATTACAAAACAAACTATGCGCAATAGGAAGACTGAAGAGAAAATCGAAGTCATTGCTTTAGAGATTGGAAAAGATAAATTTTGCTTTTTATTTGATGCAGATCGGATGAAAATTAAGGATGTGCTGCCAGTAAGCAACAGGAAATTTCGTCACTTTTTAATTCCAAGATTATAACTTTCTTATCTAAATAACTGAATCTAATCTTGAAATTTAAGTAGAAATCAATCAATTATGAAAAATTGACGACTATCACAAATGCGACACCATCCTTTTGAGAGCTTCAGCACTCAGACGCATCTCATTTTCCTAAACCTCAAGTAAACTTTGCTTGCTTTTTCTTTTTTTCAAAAAGTTTTTGATCTTGCATTCATATTCTTACGAAATATTTAGTGAAGAATTTGTTTTAATTGTTTTTGCCATTTCTCTTTGGAAGACTGTTCAGGTAATTAGATACCAAAGCAAAATCCTTCAACTGCAAAAATATATATGGTTAAAAATCTCCTCTATCAAAGATTCTTTTCGCTGATTTTTTTAGTTAATGATCATCTTTCTCTCTCTGGATATTTCTACTTATTTTGGTTCAAGCTTCCAAGCAAGCCCTCTGCAGTTTATTTATATCTTGTAAAACCTCAGTTTGTTCTTTTATTATGTATATGCTGAAATAGTTGCATAGACGTTTTGTAAATAAAGCAGAATATCATTGCTGATTATCTTTGTTGGCGTCCAGGAAAGAAAATGACGTGTTCCTGTTAAAACGTTCTGTTATAATACGCTCCATCTTTGATACTTCATTTTAACTTTTAAATTCCTCACAACATTGTTCTGTAGAGTTTATTATCAGGCTGAAACGGTAACACATCCTAATAGTAACCTTTTTAAAAGAGCTGACAAAAGCACTTTTCTTTTCCAACCTCATCTGCTTATCGATATATTAAGGTTATTGACTCTGCATAAGCTATAAACTTATTTATAGCTAGGTGACAATGCAATTTTGATTAAATTTTCGTTCTTTAACCTTTGTTATCTCATTATTATTCTCCAAGCGCTCTATATGAACCATTGGATTCGTTGGTTTGGATCTTATATGAAATAGTGTACAAATTAGCTTCCTCTTATCGAGTTGTCCCCACACCGATGCATAAAAAAGTGTACACTCATTGCCAAATCCAAAACTTATGCAGTTATATAGGATTTATGCTACAAGTTTTTCCACTTTGAAAAAATGCATGAAATAATGAATGTTTACTGAATAATTATATTTCAATATATGTATTTTACAGAATATCGTGCAACAGAAATACAACATCAGTGATATTAATAAAAATTTACTTCGTGTTGAAGTTTATTACAAGAGTTTAAATATTGATGAAGTTAAGCAGCTACAAGTCTATCAGGTTTGTTTTATATTTTGTCCGCTTTCCTATTTATTTTATTCCTATAATAAAAATGAAACTTATTTTACGTATCTTAATTTAAATTTAATAATAGTAAAAGAAATTTTAACATAAGAATAATAGAATACTTCAAACGCTGATTTTAATCATAACGTTTTTAATTCGACTCTTAAGAAACCTGTAATTCATACCTTATTCTGTTACTCTATTGATCATAAAAAGGAATGATAGGAAATGATATAGTCCGAAACAAATTAAATGTTAAAAAAAAAAAAAACTCTTTCATAGACAACGTCTGATTTCATGTCAAGTCTCGGAGGAGCTTTGGGCTTATATCTTGGGAATATCTATAATTCTAATTGGAGAAATTATCGAGTATTTGTTACTGCTACTGTGGAACCTTTGCCTCAACTGTTATGGAAAATACAATCCAAATGATGATGGATATGACAACGACAACGACAAGAACAACAAAGATGAAGAAAATGTATTTGTCAATAGAATGTACGAAGAGGAAGGAAACATGCCGGATGTTAAATAACCCATAATATAATTAATAAATATACCTTAAATTTTTTTTCATTTAGTTATTAAATATTGTGCTAATTTTCCTACATTTTTAAAATGTAATACCTTTGAACTGGAATAATTGTATGATATTTATAATTAAATTCTTGAAGCTAACCCCAAACTAAGAAGTTTTTGAATTTTTTTACACAAAAATTACAACTTACACAATTTTCATATTTAAAGCTTATCTGTTAGATATTTCGGACAACACTTACAAACTGAATTTATTTTACTTATGTAGCTACTTTATCACTAAAAACTAGTTAAAAATTTGTAAAGCAGTATAAATACATAAATGATCACATCATCTAAAATCTGAACCTCTGATTTTCCTCAATAATAATGAATGATTAAATCCAATATTTTCAAATATTTCCTTTTGAGTAAATATGAAATAAGGCCTTAAAGTAATCAGAGAAGTTACAAAAAAGTGAGCATATTAATAGGGATAAAAATAAGATTTCCAGCAAGAATACAAGGCAAAGTTTGAATTTACATACTCTTATAAAGATTTTTTCCATGAAAGTTTACTGGAGATAAACAATTTAATAAATTTAAAGCTACATGTTGGTTTACCTAGCATTTTTCTAATAAAGAACTCCCAACCTCTGTATTTACTCTTTTTTTATTATTATTATGGTTATTTTTATTTTTGGTGGGTTCCTGTACAGGTTCAAGGCACTGCTCATTAACATTAAAAAGCAGCTTTGCTAGTGCGAGACTAGAACACTAGGGTCTGCACCTAGTCACAACGTAGTGCAATGTCCAAATAGATATGTTACAACTTAAAGAGTTATTTTGTCTAGTAAGAATGCAAAAATTAGATCTGATTGGAAGTGTGGAGATAAATCTAGAATTTAAGAAAGTTGGTTTATTTGGGGAATAGAGTTCAATGCAGGAAAGTACCTGCTACGTGGCGTCAATAAAGCATAACATCCAACAAGCTACACTATAAAGGTGTGGTAGACCGAAAGACGTATATGGATTCGGCAAAACAGGTATGACGTCGGACTTTCCATCGACATCAATTGTCTGTGTGTGTCCAACTCCCAGTTGGGTCATATTCACCTAACATTGACGGTTCAGGCGAAAAGAAAGTTTTAACTCGCTATAAACCTACAAGGGGCTTCATGGAACGAAGTTTAGCATCCTAATATATCCTCCTTACATAAGTCGAGCCAGGTCTTAAGTCCACTTTTCAGAGTATAGTAGTCGGTTGCAGTGATAAATCCCCATTGAAGTTCATGATTTATTACAGTTATTAAGTATATATAAAAGCCACTTTAGTTTCAGTGTTATTGCAAAGCATGTCCATACATATGAAGAATATCACAATAGTCTACTTAACCAAATGAAACGAAGAATTAAATATTTTGAAAATAAACCGCATATATTATTCACTCTTCAATTCTCCAGCATTAACTTTGTATATTTAAAACTATACTAAATAAAATTTACATAATAAAGAAATGGAAAAACAAATTACAAGAAAATATCCTTTATTATTTAAATGGTAAATAAAAAATGTACAAGAAAAAATTAAGATTTTACACAAATTATCATTTAAACTTAAATTATTTAACTATTAGATACTATCCTAAGTAACTATGCCTATTATATATATATATATATATATATATATATATATATATATATATATATATATATATATATATATATATATATATATATATATATATATATATATATATATATATATATATATATATATATATATATATATATATATATATATATATAAATAATTATATAAAATTATATTAATAAAAAAAATAAAATATAAATAATAATATTATAATATTATATATATATATAATATATATATATATATATATATATATATATATATATATATATATATATATAT